>MJUU01018874.1:227417-333235 GCA_002080025.1 Modiolus philippinarum
ATATATATATATATATATATATATATATATAATTCAGATTTACAACACAGAAAATAGAACTGACAGTATGAAACATAACTGAACACCTATAACATCGTCAAGGAAGGTTAAGCTCTTCTCCGTATGTATTACCCGTCACACTGTCAGTGTTAAATCTGGTGAAATGTCAAGTAAGTTATGTCTCATTCAAGTAATAACTCGGGATCTTTTGAAATATGGGATCGATACAACCGATTCATCAAATCTTGATTACGGCTATAAAACAGAAAATTACAGTTGGACACATTTAAGCTATCCGTCTAATTGTGAGGACGACCGTATAACTATCTGAGCGACAAACGAAACAATGGCTGAACTGCACCCTGACTAAGTAGCTTTTTAGGTAATAATTTCGCGCTGTTGGCGAAATCTTTGTTAAAGTTACATGCACGACAGTAAGAAATGACTCCATATGCTAGAGACGAGTATTAAAAAAATTCAATTTGCATAATAAATAGTAAATTTTGTTATGCTGTTCACTTGTTTCAAAGAGTAACCTGTCATAGGCAGCATCTGAATCGAATGATAAAATAATAGTCAGTATACTAAAATATCGAAATAGGAAGCCAAAAAAGGACCAAAGAACTCCACTTAGTGCAAAACACGGAATAAAGCCTCATTATTTCAAAGGGTTTATTTGTTATTTAAAACAATACATAATTATCTATAACTTTTTATGCGACTCATTAGAACAGTAGTTATTGCTGTAACTGCTTTTACTGGATTTTACTGGATTTTGCCATGTTATTTGTTTTAAGGAGTTGGTACAATGTACTCCAAAGGCGTGTTCTTGGATATTTTTTGCCAAATTTCTCATTTATAATTGAGATTACATCAATGCTTGAGTACGGCCGTTTTCTATTGTTTTAACGCTGAGATTTTAAAGTTATTTTTGTTTTTTGCTATTAACGTAATAACCAGATAGGATCAATGTGTTTCATTTACAACCTAGTCTGATATCCGTCGTCAGGGGACCAGGCAGAACTTCCCTTTTACTTGACCGCCATTGAGTATTCATATTTTCCATATACGTTATGATGTCTTGAAACTAATTTTATAATGAACACTTTTTTATATCTCGTGAAAAAAATTATTGCATTTTTATCATTATAACAATGATAAGACGATTTGTAATTGCAAGTAACACCTTGTGTTGCTCCAGGCAATGAATTTGTTGAATTAGACTTATTCACAGTGCTTAATCTACTCAGAAATCAATTTTCGTTGAAATTAGACAAATGTAAAATTTTGACGTACTTTGCCAGCCATCTTTAAAATATAGGTCATTTTGATTTTTTTCCATTGCATCTTGTTCACGTTTTCAAAAATTTCACGTAAATGAATCAATGGAGGCCAATTTTGAAAATGTTTGCCGGTGCATGCACTTCTCCTCGACGTATTTCAAGGTTGTGCCAGGAATGAATGAATTCTGTCCAAATATTCAAGGATAATAGGAATATTTGTGGGAATAATTGAGAGTCAATTTAAGGTAGTTCGATCCTAATAAAGATTTCAGACAGATTTTTTTTCTTTTAAGATATTTTGTAGGTCTTAACCTATATATTCAAAAAATAAAATAAAAAAGATATGTCACCGATCATCTTTTCTCGTTATCTTGCTTTGAAAATTAGGCAAAATTCAGTATTTTTAGCAATATTTACAAAGGGAACTATGATAACATTCTTATTGTTTATCTTTCATATGAAATAAATATCATACAGATTTTTTTTTTATTTTTTGATATTTCAGAGATATAAACTCAAGCTATCTGTTACGCTGAAAAAATCTATATGTCACCGTTCGATTAAGAGAGATATTTTATATAGTTTACGAAATAGACAATATTTACGGGAAAAAGGAGCTAATTCGCGGGAAAGTGTATGTCAATCTATTGTGACGTCATAGTGAATAGGCCAATACAGGAATATTCAGGTTTGAAAATCAAGTCAATTCCGCATCCGACTCGTGTTTCGCAAATGCGCCAATCGAATGCGCCGTGTATTAGTGTCGAACTACCTTAAGCAGATTTTGTTTCCTTATTCGTATGAAACTAAGGTCATACAAGTATTAGTTCAGAAAAAAAAACAATACGATAGCCACATCCGTTAATGTCAGTTTCCGTTATAAGGGTGATCTTTCATTGAACATATAAACTACTTCTGATATACTCAAATGAATTTGTATTTAAAGGGACAATTGGTACACCATAATCAACATCATACCATGACTTATAATTTTATATTCAAATTTCAGCTAGATTTTTGAATACACTTTAACTGGTAGATGAAACATATAATTCTCGAGATCTATCTTTTTGCTTGAAGATATTTTTGCCTATTTCGGATTGGTTGTGCTGGTGTATGGATCCCGTGTTTCAATTTCAATATCGACAGCGACAACAACAAATATCATTTCTTTGAGGTGATTTTTTTTCTATTTTCAGAATTGTAAGTGGTGGAACAGGGTTTCGATGTTTTAATTTCAATTATAACAGCAGCAATGACCAATGTTTTGGCCTAACAATCGACAGTAGGTTAAATATTCATTTTATCTCTTCCTGGTTTATTATTATGTCTAATTTAACGAAGTTGAGAGATAAAGAAAACTCTTGTCCATATGTCTGTAAACTTTTTACCATTCTTGATTGTCATTTTTTAATCACTACTCTGAGTCGAATATCCGTCAGTTTAGTTAGCACAATCCCTTATATGTATCTTTTTCTTTTTTCTCTTTTGATTTCGGTTAAGCTTATTATAAAGATAGAATCGATAATTACCATTACAAAACATTTAAAGTCTGTAACGGGCACTCTTTGAAATGCATTGTGACGAAAAGAAATCGACCAGTCTCAACTAATTTGTCTAAAAATAACTAAATGTAGTCTCGAACAGATTCGATGATTCAGTCTGAAATTTGCTGAACAAGTCTCAACCTGCCTCTACTAATCTCAACTTTTATTGAATGAGTCTCAAACTGTCTATATCAGTCTGTCGCTGTACTTGAAAGCGTTGACCCGTCTCAACCAGTCTAATTAAGTCCTCTAAGTAGTATAAAAGAATTGTTTGCAATCTATAACAATTAAGTAGATACAAGTCCCTTTTGCACAAATGACGATTCAAAATTCATCTTTAAAGTACTGGAATGATTATTTCTTTTCATCTTTTCCATTTTAACCGGAAATGACGTGCTGGAACAATTTGACCCTGCAGGGGTGTCGTATAATTACTAAATAGCGCATAGGCGAGACCGAAAGTGGGCGTTTCCAAAGCTGTATACTGGAAGTAGCCCTATCTGAAGCCCGATTCGACCATATTAACCGGAAATGAAGTGTTTGAATGTCACAATATTCCACAGGGATGTTAAATAGCCTAAATACATGACACTTTCGCGACCGGAAGTGGGGGTATCCAAAGTCGTTAACTGGAAGTCGGTTATTTTCCCTAGTTGGTAATTCAGGTAAAAATAATTATTATATAGATTGCAGTGAAAGATTGAAATTTCTCAGTGAAATAAAAGTGATAATTAACTGTGAAATTATTTTCCATAATTTCACTCTAGGAAGTGACGTCACAATAGACGTTGGCAACGTCGTTGTTAAGTAAACGTCTCAGCGGATTAACATCAAAAACGTAGTTCGTGCAATGAATCTTAAAATAAACCACTAAATTTAAGAGAAAAAGATCTATATAATAAAAACAATAATTAATCCTAGATTCTGATTATCGAAAATATTCAACTCATGATCGAAAAACTCTGTAATTCACTCATGCGCTGCGCGCATTCGTGAATTACTGCGTTATTCGATCATTCGTTGAATATTTTGCGATAATCAGAATCTCGGATTAGTTATAGTATAAATATTATTACGCTTACTTTTGGAGGAACTTTCAAGAGTCACGCTTTATAAATTGTTTTTCACTGGTCCCACTTAGATTTTTAGAGAGAGCGTAGTTCCCCTATTCCAATCTCACGATTCGTTGTAAAATAATATCGAAGTATCGAATATTTTAACAATATATATATATATGACTATTCATGTACATTTAATAAAAAAAGTTACCATGCGCATATTTTAAGAAAAAATGATTGTTTTTTTTCAAAATCAATTGATATCGAAGCATTTTATGTTAAATACAAAACGTACAAATGTATTTACAGTCGCCACATTATCTCTTTTATTTCCCCATTTACTGTTACCCTTTTGATTGATCAGTACTAATTTTTTTTCGTCGGTTACCGACATCGCTGCCATATTTTATATTGCTAAATTCCTTATCTAGCGATTTACTTATGAAAAAAGTCCAGGAGCAATTTAATTGCACATTTACCAACAATTCCAATAAGACATAAAATGTAACAGAACAAATCTTTATTATCACAAAATCGGCAATGATAATTTTTAGCCGAAACAGTATCCCCAATCTTTGGATATCGGATACTGCAGTTACCGATATCACATTTACCCCAGTGATTATTGGACTGCTGTTAAAGATTTTCCTAGTTGTGAAATCGTTCGATGTTGATCGGATAAAAATTTTAATTGAAATGTAAAAATATCTTAGGTTGTCTTAGAGTTAATGGTCTACCTGTATTTGGTTTAATTTGTATGTTTATTACACTATAGGGAAACGGGATAGAGAAAGGGTAGGTTACGATGCCAATAAACCATTTTAACCCTACCGCTGGCTGTTCATAGTGCTGATACTTAGTCCAGCTATCCCGAGTTCCTATCGTTCCTATCTATAATAATTGTCTTTGGTCATTTTATTGTTTTTCTTGTGCAGCAGTTCCCTGGTTGATTGTGAAATTTGATTGTGATGTTCGGCCACTATAAGTGCTCCCTGTTATCTTTCCTTCATCAATTGTGATTATGTAAAGCTATGACCGTGCAAAGCCCTGTCCATATGTTTTGTTTTGTATTTGATTATCAGCCGTTAATATGATTCAGTAACTTATAAATGGTATTTGATTTGTTTACTGAATTGCAATTTTTTCTTCTACATGAACGAAAAACAAAACGTTTTAAATCAGTATATTTTATCTTCCAGGGAATTCTACCGAAGGTTCGGAGGACTCGTGTAATATATGTAACGAGGGAGGAGTACCTTTATCGGGAGAAACAGGTAACCCATTCAATAAATACACCAGAATATATGATAACGTAACACTGGTCGACATTGTTTTCCGGAGGTTTCAACCTGATTTGTCTTTTTGTCTCTCGGACTTTAGCCCTTGTAAACTCTGTTTTTTTGTTTTTTCTTTTCTTTTTCATTTTTTCAGTTATCACCCCTATGCTTAAGCGGCCTAGCAGATTTATATGGTTATAAAACAAAGACACATTTGAAACTGTTTAAATTGAATAACAGAAGCGCGCTATATATGTAATCAAAATTCGTGAATTGCTTTCTTTTCCGAAAAGAATTCTAAACATAACCACTTGACCTTTGACAGTTTTGAGAGCCGAAGTATTTATAGCGGAAGCATTTCTGGCTTTCACTTGTCATATTAAATATATATAATATTTATTTTCGAAATCATAAGACTTGTCAATAACATTTCGAATTATCTCATTTAATAAAATACATTATAATGCTTGATATTGATGTATTTGTATTATAAGCTTATAAGTTAAGCATAGTAATTCTAAATTTTGGAACACATTATATGTAATCGGTTAAACTCAATTTCTGATTGTAAAGTAAAGATTTAAGTGTGAACTTAAATAAAAATAATTAATTGAAATTTTTGTTTATTTTTTATCTGTCAGGTTGTTTGTCATTATGGAAAATGACAACAAAACAAATCTCATTGAAATTTTCCTCTTCTTAACATATAACTATAGTTCAAACCTTTTTTTTTACATTTTAGTCTTATAATGGGTCACTTTTCAATATCAATCGGACAGACAATGGAAAGAAGTTAAAGAATTTATAAAAACATACTTTCTATATCAGTATTTCCGAAAATCAATCTATTCATTGGACCTACTACATGAAGCTTTTTTTAATACAACACGTTGCAAGACCTTTTCTCCTGTTTAACAGGTATGGGTTAATCCCGATTGAGATAATATTTTCAAATCAGGGTATTTGATTTGTTATTTGTCAATTTTATTTTAGGAGTTTTATGGCGCATTATCGCACATTGAAATTATTTATAAAATAGAATTAAAAGTGCTGTAAGCAGTTCGTGTTGGCAGAAATAGAGGAACAAGTAAAAATTCTTGTCGAAATGCGATGAAAGACAAAGTATATGTACATATTAAACAAGGGATTTTGTTATTACAAAAGTCAAACTCCATAGACATGGAAAAAAACGAGAACACAGAAAAACAAAGACAAAACATGGACATGAGACAGCCACAAGGTTTGAAATTAAAAACACGACATTCTGAGCTATGGAACTTAAACTGGGAACACCCATGAAAACATGGGGTGACATCAGATGCTCCGCAAGAGTAAGCATGTCCTATCCGTCACAATTGAGTAAGTTTGATTATACATTGATTGGAAATAAACAAATAGTTATATCTATTTCCATTTGTGTTTGTGTAACTATTAATATTATTCATCGTGAAATAAGTTCGAATTGAACATATTTCCTAGCGGGTCCAGTGAAAAAAATCTACAGCTTAAAGGTATTTACTGCTTACCTGGTGAAATAAACGCCAAACGGAATAAATTTCATAGATATATCAATAGCATTTGTTCCATTTGGATCACATTTCATCTGATATTATTTTGGTTTATTTTTGCTTGGCCCGTTTCAGGCATGTTGAACATTGTTGAAAGCCGAACAATATAAACGATAAAAATCCCACTTTTTTATATATACAAAATGTATGTAATAAAAATCAGTCGAATTTAAATCAAAATTAAAAACATATTGTTTTGAAAAAAAAACAAAAAAAAACATGGAAACGAATCGGAAGTACAGGTATGCGTTCCCGTTTATTTTTACAACCAGGATATGCCTGGCATTTCCTTCTCTTACAAAAAGCCTACTAGAAGTATTTTTTTTCAATTACTCTTCTATAACCTGTGATGCTAATTTCAAGGGGAACTACCCCAGCAGCTGAGACTGTTCAACGTCACCATATCGCTGTGACCCTTGTGGACATATATTAACGGGGAACTTGAACAATATCGATGACAAAGGATTTAGAAAATTCTGTAGAAAGGGGCCTTTATATCGCCAACCTTCGAAAATAAACTGGCAAGAATGTTTCGATATTATTAAAGACGCAGTTGCCAATTATTTTTTTAAATAGGTGCAAACGAGAAAGTGCAGAAAAGCACGCACTCAATATGTTCAAAGATAGAATTATTACAAAAGTTACCAAGATAATAAATTTTTATAAAGATAATTATAAAGAGTCACCGCCTAAGCTGTCTGTAAATAGAATTAAGTTAAAATCAAGAGATCTTGGCAATAGATATGCATTTGTACCAGTCGATAAAGCCTCCAACAACGTTTCTATCATTTGAAAGAAATATTTTGACGTCCAACAAAATGAATTTGCAAAGTCTAACACTTTCGGACGTACTGATTTTGACGAAAAAACATTAACCAAACAGCACTACAGCAATCAATTATGCTCCAAGTTCCACGTAACGATAACATCTTGCATACTATGTACTGGGTTCCTAAGCTTCACAAAAATCCTTACAATCATCGGTTTATTTCGGCATCGAGTAACTGTTCTACCACTTATTTATCCATCCATATAACAAGTGCATTTACCTTTATTAAAGAGTTAGTTATTAAATACTGTGAAAAAACTTATCAAAACTCTGGTGTAAATTACTTTTGGAGTGTCAAAATTTCTATTGAAGTTTAAGATAAACTAAAATCAATAAAAGAACCAGTTTCGTATATTGACAGTTATGATTTATCTCACTTTAATCACCCCTTCCACATAAATTGACTAATTAAATCTAAATTTGGACAATTCACTTTCTGTTATAAAAAGCAAGGATTCTTCTCTAACATCACTTATAAAAATCGTTGTTCCTGGACATGCGATGAAATGATTAAGGCACTGAATCTTTTGCTAGACAACATTTTTGTTCGTTTCGGCAACATCGTCTATCAACAGGTCATTGCACACCTCTCATTGCAGGTCTTCTCCTGTTCTGTTAAGAACTGGACTTTAGGAAAAAACTACAGGATGGAACCATACAAAACAGTGATCAACTTCAATTTTCAACGACAAGAGAAGGAATATCGGCGATATCCTTACTATTGACAATCCCCAGTTTTTAGACTATGTCGATCTAATTTACCCACAAGAACTGAAACTTGATAAAGCAAACAATGATTCTAAATACTGCCCATCTCTCGATCTATCTATCATCGTTGAATGGGGGAAAATTAAAACTAAAATTCATGACAAAAGGGATGATTTTGATTTCACTATTACTAATTTCCCTTTTCTTGATGGCGACGTACCTGCAGCTCCATCACACGGGGTGCATATATCTCAACCTGTACGATTCGCACGCGTCTGGTCTACTCTTGAACGTAACCTTACTATCACTTCCAAACTATTACAGCAAAGAAGAAGTTTTATAGAAGATATGAACATTTGGTATCTAAATATAATGCGACTCGGAAACAGCTTATTACTTAGGGCATTTCTCACCCCCGGTTTTACGGAAATGTTGTTAAAAAATGTCAAAAATGATAGAAATCTAGAAAAACTGTGACGTAACTTGATTATTATTCCATAGTGCGACGGTGTTTTACCAGAAGACTATGCCCCTTAAGCTAGCCTGCAGTTTAGCAGCGAGCACTCCTTGACCCATCATTCTAAATTATGTTTTGTCGTATTCTTTCCTTTTCAAGATTGTGGTCTTGGAGTTAATGGTCTAACTGTATTGGGTTTTAATCGTGTGTTTTTATACTATAGGGAAACGGGATAGAGAAAAGTGGGGGGGGGGGGGGTACCCATATACCGGTTTAACCCTACCGCTGGCTGTTGCCACTGCCGGTACCAAGGCCGGCTATCCCAATTTTGTATCGTTATCTATGTCAGCTTTTGTCATTTTATTGTTTTTCTTGTGCAGTTCCCTGGTTCATTGTGACATGTGATTGTTATGTTCGGCCATTGTACGTGTTTCCTGTTATCTTTCCTTCATTAATGCATAATGCAGTCATACTAAAATTAAAGGGAAAATTTTAGCTGACACGTTTTCCTGTTTTTTCCGAGGGGATAATGGCTCTGATCCAAAATTTCCTAGGGAAAAAAATAAGGACGATCAAGTTTTTCCCGGAGGAAAAGATGCTATGGGAAAAAAATGGGTATATAATGACGGTGTTTGCAATACTGAAATGTACAGTAATACCATATAAAAGATAAAGGAAAAGGCACATTTGCTCCGTTTGATACTATACCGGTGTCCCCAATGCTGAAACTTACTGTAATTCAACCTTTAATATGTAAGAAAAGGCACATTTTTTCCATTTCATATGATAACGGTGTCTGCAAAACTGAAACTTTCTAAATTTAACCTAAATATATAAGAAAAGGCACATTTTCTCAATTTGATGATGTACAGGTGTCTAAATACTGAAACTTTCGGTTGTAAAACCTAAAAAATGTCTTACATTGAACCGGTGTCCACAGTTCCGAAACTTCCTGTAATCTAACCTAGAATATATAAAGGGCACACTTTCTCTATTTTCTATTTAATTAGTATCCCCAATTCTGAAACTTCCTGTAATTTCACCTTAAATATGTCAGAAAATCCTTTTGATATTACGCCGTTGTCCGAAATACTTTAGTTTCCTGTAATGTAACCTTGAATATGTAAGAAAAGGCTTTTTCCATTTGATATTACGCCGATATCCCCAATACAGTAGAATTCGTTTATAACGAACAGCCTTATAACAAATTCAGGCTTATAACGAAGTAAATAGAAATCCCCGGTCCAGAAATTATTAAAACAACGTACTTTTGAAGGCTTATTACGAATTTTTCATAACGAAATCAGGTCTACATTTGTATAACGAAGAGGATTTAAACCCAAACGGTATTTTATTGCTAAACATTTACCTGATATAACGAAGACAGATTGCTTAACAAACCTATCGTTTTCCTGTAATTGCATATTTCATTCGAAAAGTGAGATTATGGTCTTCCAGATTTTTTTCTGCACTGAAGAGACATAAGTTGTCGAAATGCGCATATGCAGAAACAAAATTAACAGTAACTTCGATATTTCGTTATTTGTTACCATTGGGTCGATGCCACTGCTGTTGGACTGTTAGTCCCCGAAGGTATTCATCAGCCCAGTAGTCAGTACTTCGATGCTAACCCGAAAGCCGATTCTATTTCGAACTTTAAAATATCTATTTTTTATAAATTTTGTTGAAAACTAAGGACTATCTCCCTCTTGCAAAGCTCTATCGTTAGCTTATGTTGGCTTTACATTCATATCATATTGGTTATTTGTACTCTATTATTTTTTAAACATCTTTGAGTTGATGGTCTTCCAAACGTTTTGATTTTATCTGCACTGAAGAGACATAAGTTGTGGAAATGCGCATATGCAGAAACAAAATTCACAGTTACTTCGGTATTTAGTTATATGTGAACACTGAGTCGATGCCGCTGCTGGTGGACTGTTACTCCCCGAGGGTATTCACCAGCCCAATAGTCAGTAATTCGACACAGAAGCCGATTCTATTTTAAACCTTTCAATACCTATATTTTTGAAGATTTTGTTGAAAACTAAGGAGTATCTCCCTCATGCAAAGCTCTGTCCTTAAAACTTATTTGGGCTTTCTATTTAGATTTTTAAGTAGTTGTTCGCTATCGGTATTCATACATCTTTGTTTTTTTTTTACCTTCAAAATGTTCTGATTTAATCTGCTATGAAGAGAAAATGTGTGGAAATGTCAATCTACAGATTTACAGTACATTTGGTATAAATTTCGGTATTTTAGTCTCCGAACCTAAACATTATCATATATTATGACAATAACGGGGCGTGGAGCAGATGTTTACCCTTCTGGAGCACCTCAAGTTTTTTAGTGCTTCACACTGCTAGTGCTTTAATTTTGTGAGGTTCTTGCTCATTTCTGTTTAATTGTTTTGTCTTTGTCATGCTGTGTCGAAGTTCTACTTGGCAATTTAAGGTAAAATACTTTATCGCAACTATTTAACCCCAAGACATCAAAGGACAGATATTTGACGAGCTCGTTTGACTCGGAATGAAGTTCTTCTGGAGATATCCCACAAAAGTACGTAACTCGACGAGAAATACCTATCTCCACGCAACTTCACCTATGATCATGAAGCATGACAAATGGGATCCTACATTATTCACAAAGAAGAACAGAGATGTAATAACCATAAGGGCTGTAGTAGTTTGCCGATGAAATATTTTGGAATCGATTGCTTACTTGTTTCTCTTTTTTTCAGGATAATATATTAGGCACCTCCATACAAAAACAACCTGATAAATTTAACGACAGAATCGAACAGACCTTTTTGATGTGTCATTGGTGATTACGTTTGTCGTTCGAGTTATTAACTTTCGCAAGGGAAAAGTGAAAAAACGGCAAATATAGCCCGGAATTTTCTTTTTTTCTGGAACCAATTGAAAACTCCCTTTTTGCAGGCCAGATCCCGTTGTGAAATTCTAAAGGTTGGATCAGTACTAAGAAAAAAAATTGTATTTATTTATTTTATTTTTTATTATTTTATTTCATTTTTTCTGAGGCGATGTAAGTTCATGTTATTTCATGTGTTAGGGGAGGATCAACACTTCTTGCAGTCAACTATCCAAATAGCCTACCGGTTGCATGGATTTTTAAGCTGATGTCGGTTTCATCCCTAGTTTCTTCCGTCACATTTTCTACCCCATGACTTTTTCTACATATTCAATTTTACAAACAATTATAACTTTATATGTAACTTTATACATGATATGGCTGAAATATTTCTCAGAAGGATATATATATATATATAAATGATTATCTTTTAAGGCTGCTGATTGTTTCTCACAAAAGTTGTGTTACCGACAGAAATCTAACCGAATAGGAAAAGGTCAACGAGACTGTCAAGAAAATAACTGATGCTAACCGCAATTAATTTCACAATAAACCATTTACCATAAGCTTTTCTTTCGATTTCTTTTCATAGTGTGTGTGTGTTTGTGTCAAGAGTAAGTCTTTGTAATTAATAAAAAAAATCAAAACGATTTTTACTTTTCTAATTATATAATAATACGGTGTATTTCTAAGATTTTTTAGTACAAAAAAAAGAAAGAAAAAAAAAACATTTTATTCCAAAATTATAGGTAATATTATAGCATCTGGCACCTGGGCCGGTTTTCAAAGGCTTCTTCTATACAGTTACATTACATTACACATGTTACATTACATTACATTAAACATATTTTATTCGCAAAAAGAAATTTGCAAAAGGGACTGGACAAAAATTACAAAACATTATGAAACATCCTCTCCCATACACATTAAACAGAAATATTGATGGGGACATAGATTAAATATACATTTCAATATGCAACCCCCCCCCCAAAAAAAACAAAAACAAAAACAAAAACAAAAACAACTAAGTCACAGTGTTTTGAGAAGAAGTGCAAATAAAACTAATTGAGATAAAGAGTGTACATATTGAGAAAATCTCATAAAGTATATCATGTTAAAGTATAATCTAATATACAATTATGGCACTTCCACGAGATCAATATGGGGTTTAACGGAGCAATAAAGTAATATTGAACGAGGGTTTACCCCGAGTTCAATATTATCTTTTGCGCTCCGTTTAACCCCATATTGATCGAGTATAGAAGTGCCATAATTGTTTTATTATATTTGATTTACTATGACAAACAAAAGGGGCATGGTAAATCTATTATGGGTGTTAAAGGGGTGTGGCCTGTAAACGTCAATCAAAGTAAGTGTGCAATATGATGATTTATCATGATCAACTGTGCAATATGATGTTTTATCGATTAGGTACATTTATATACTTTATACATAGAAACAAAAGTACAAATATAATAATACATGAAATCAAAATTCAAAATCTTTGAGTTCTTCTTATGTATGTATGAACATAGGAAACAAATAGCACAATTTTCATCATATGTCAAAGATTCGTCTACAGAGGTGCAGGGAGGATCCCGAGGTGGTAGATGGGGGAATGCCCTGTCCATACGGGGTAGTCAGGTTATAATACGGAAAGCTGGATCGTGACCCATCGTAGACGAACTGTGCATGTGGAAAAACGCCGAGTTCCATGCAGTTTGAATTTTGTAAGGAGAGCGGTCTTCCGAGTCGATATATAAGGCTAAATTTCCTGCCCCCATTTCTTTCCTTTTCCAGTGGCAATCAAACGTCGTTCCCATGGTTGTCCCTTCAACCTCCAAGTTTTTCTTCTTTTATTTATATTTTTTTCAATTGATTAACTTGTATTCGTTCTGATATAACTGAAATACTGCCCATTGGAAGTAATACTCTAACTAATCAATCAATCAATCAATACTTATTGAGCTTCCTCCAAGTATCTCGATGATATTTCCGTCAAGGGCGTCAACCAAAGGGTGACATATTGAATTCTTTATAAAATATGTACATACATATTCTTAGAATTCATACAATAGTATATGAACATTCTGAAAAAAAACATACAGCTATGCCATGAAATTGTGGTTTCATGATACACAGCCCAAACGATTCATAAATGGTCTGGTCTTGAAGTGATGCATACACTGTACATCTAGAATCCGTTCATCACAAACATCAACTATTAAATGGCTTAATTGGAAGGGCCTTATACTTTCGCCGCGCATTTGAAAAACATATGACACAGACTGTATACGATTTTTTCTTCAAATTTATCATTATTTTTCTTCAGTAAAATATAACTTATTTAGATTTATATATCTTTTTCTTCAAAACTAGAATATTATACTCTCAAAATATTGTGTTTTATATATAATTAATTGATCAAATAGTTGCTTCCAAATAAAAGTTGTCGATTACAGTATGACCAGGTAGCATGAAATAGTCTTCCCTTATTGCCGAAAAAATGAGAAATCAACAAATGTCAAAAGTTGATTTTAAACACTTATCAAGTTCAGTCAAATTAAATTATCGATCTACATCTTCATGGTCTGGTTAAGGTCATGGTCACCCAGATAAGTATATCGTACGTATGACCAGCTTTGACGAGAGAGAGATACGAGTCAGATTAAACGAGTGTTAAAGTGTTAAAATTTGCTGAAAAATGCAAATAGATTGTACTGTATTTTATATTGAGTCGGGTATACAGTACTTGTCATTTGAAATGAAAATTTGCTACCATTGATTTTTCTCAATATTACAAAAACAAACGGTCCCTGTACGTTCGTTAACCGTTACGTACTTTTATGGGATATCTCTGAAAGGTAATTGAAAGAAGATGAATATCGCAAGTCAACACATCATAGGACGAACTAATCTGTCTCAGTTTAAATCTCTGAATTATTATGCTTCTTTACGTTGATGGAAAGAAGTACATATTTCTTGAAAACAACTTAAAAATAATTAAAAAGTCTAACTTCGTTTTATATAGAATATACACAAATATATAAATTACATTACATAAATGTAAATTTCTTTTAATTTGTAGCAAAGAAAAAATGACGGGTATTTGTTCTTCAAAAAACATGCGCAAATATTTTAATAATCACTGTGTTTTTGAAAATTTAATGCTGTATTTTCTGCAAATGTCGGAATCTCAGTATGGCCTCACTTGTTTTTGTTTGGTATATTTTTGGGGCAGTTCAGATGAATGCTCAGACAGTGTATGACCACATATCATTGAAGTATTATGGACAGTTTACATATCATCTAAATATTGTGGACGGTTTCGATGGTAAATAAATTGTACAGATCTTTATTAAAAGAAAACGTCGACTGGTATAGGGTTTCTAAGTCTCGTCACATGACAAGCGAGATTGAATGAGAAACATTGTTCCCGGGTATCATTACTCATGTAGGTGTTATGGTGGAATGGTTGGGTTTTCGATTCAAAGATCAACTTAACCATGGCATTCATTTTCATTGAACCAGCATATTTTTACATTAATAAATTATGGTCTTTATTACCTTAACTTAGGTATAAATTAAATAAAATAGCGATTTCCTTGGAGACACATAATTTCTATCAACCAGACTCTTCCAGCTATTGTAGATATCCGAGTGTAAATACTTTGTGACAATGTAAAATATTGAATGTGCGTATTTCGAAGTGACGTCATAAGTTTCCGGATAATAAAGTGAAAGTAGAACGAGACTTACAGACACTATTTTGGGTTTGAAACTGTTAGGTTTTATCCTTTCCACGAGGCATTAGTAGTGGTGTAATCAGATGACCACACCACGGGAAACATCCCGAATTGAAAATTTACTACTTTACTACTACTCATATACTCTGTAATTGCTTACAGATGGTAAAGATAAGCACGTCTGTTGGCTGAAGGCAGCGGACTTGGGAGTAAAATCGTGCCTGTTGACAAAAAGCCAAAGGCACTGGAATACCGAATGAATAAGAGAAGTAATGGTTACAAAAATCAAAGTTCATTGACATGGCAACTAGAGGTACACAGAAAACAAAGACAAAAAAAGGAGGCAAGACAGTAGCAAGGCACGGAAAAAAAGACAACATTTAGAACTATGGACTCCCATGAAAACCGGTAGTGACATCACTGAGTGTTTCTAAGATAATCTAGTTGAATTACTAGATACCGAAGCAAACGAACAATAATGGGATATATTTTAATTAAAAGTCTAAAAGATAATTCATTTTTCTTGAACTCTCTTCTAATCGAAGTTTAAGCACACACTAGAAATTAAAACACAAGATCAAACACTTGTACCCTGCGTAAAAAGTGGTGGTCTCAATATACATGTTTTGCAGTAAAGCATACCATATGTAAGTGTAATTATCGATATTTTCCTTGCACGTTAATATATCTGATGCCATGTTGTTTTGTAAACCATTAAGATGACAATTTGCAGTCGAAATGTACACAATAATTATAAGAAACCAAAGACTGTTTATATGTTATATATATACAGAAGTAAGAACGAGGAAAGGGGAAAATTCTGAAAATCATAAATCCAAAATCACAGCAATTCACCGACAACACGAATTTAGAAAGTAGGACAAAGTAAGACAAAACAAACAAACAAAAATAAACAAGAACGCCACAAACTAAAGCACTTGCAGTGTGAACCCCTATAAAAACTGAGGTATGATTAGGTGCTCCAGAAGGGTAAACATGATCTGCTCCACGCATGGCACCCGTCACACAACCAGCTAGCATATAGTATTGACAGATCTGTTTGATGACTTAACAGATTCTTGGATCCTTGAAGACATTTTTGTTCTCGTTTCTATTTATTCCATAATGACGATGTTGTATAGCAGAACTGGAATGATCACAATCTTAAAATGATTCGTTTTAACGAATCTTCAAGAGAATAGTCTTGAGCGTGGACAGGGACAAAACATGTTTCAGTTTAGCAATTTTGTCCTGCCTCAGAACGACATGTCCGATAATTGATCTGACAAGACGTTGATTTTTTTTAATTTTGATTTTGTTAATACTATATATCTAAATTCACAGTAAGTTCGGTTTAGTTATATGCACAAGATGTTTTACATTTTGGAAGATATCGCCAGTATAACCAGCTATCTTTCTTATATCGAAATCTTTTATGCCACATAATTTTCATAACGGCAGATCTTGCACTGTAATATTTAATGCTTTTACTTTATGATAGTTCTGAATTTAATGAAATTTGATGATATACTCGAATGTATTAATGAAGGAAAGATTACAGGAAACACTTACAATGCCCGAATATTACAATCAAATGGCACAATCCACCAGGGAACTGCAAAGGTAAAACAACAATACGACAAAAGCCAAACATAGGTAACGATACAAATCGGGATAGTCGGACTTGGTACCGACACTAGCAACAGCTAGCAGTGGGATTAAGCAGGTTTATTGGTACCCAAACCTCCCGTTTCTCTATCCCGTTTCCTAAAGTATAATAAACATACAAAGAAAACCCAATACGTTTAGACCACTAACTCGCCGCTAAACTGTCGGATAACTCAAGGATCTTAGTAAAGCACGGTCGCACTACGGAATAAAAATCAAATTCAAAACTTCACGAAGGGTTTGGTAAATATAATGATCATGGATTTCAGTAGACATCGGCAGTATTAGTGAGAGTTTGACATTTTTTTTTACAACTTTTCCGTAGAAAAGAGGGTGAGAAATAATGCCCTTAGTAATAAGCTGTTTGCGAATGGCATTATAAATATCAAATGTTCATATCTTCTATAAAGCTTCTTAAACGTGTTTATCAATCTATGAAATCTGTAACCTTGTTGTAGAATTTTTGATGTGATAGTAAGGTATCGTTCATTTAAGTCGTCAAGAGTAGAACAAACGCGTGCGAATCGTTCCACCTGATATATATGCATCCGGTATGACGGAGCAACAGGAACGTCGCCATCAAGAAAAGAGAATTAGTAATAGTGAAATCAAAATCATCCCTTTTACCATAAATTTTAGTTTTAATTTTTGCAGAATAAACGATGATAGTTAGATCGAGAAAAGGCAGTATTTAGAATCATTGTTTGCTCTCAGTTCTTGTGGGTGACTGAGGTCGACATAGTCTAAAAATTGGGTATTGTCAATAGTAGGGATATCGTCGATGTACCTGTTGTTGTTGAAAATTGAAATAAGTTGATCACTGTTTGGTCTGGTTCCACCTTGTAGTTCTTTTCATAAAGTCCCGTTCGTAACATAACAGGAAAATTTCTGCAAAAAGAGGTGCACAGTTTGTACCCATGGGAATTCCAGTGACCTGTTGATAGACGTTGTTGTCAAAATGAACAAAAATGTTGTCTTGCAAAAAATGCAGTGCCTTAATAATGTCATCGCAAGTCCAGGAACAATGTTTTTTGTAAGTGATGTCAGAGAGGAAACCTTGCTTTTTATTACAACAATTGAACTGTATACCAGAGAATCTAAAAGACCATTTAATAAGTTGTCTCAGTTGAAATTTAATCAATTTATATGGAAAGATTGTATAAAGTTGTATGCCTTATTTAAATCATGTTTTATTTCAGCCGACTGCACGAACCGTGAGTTGCTTTAGTTAAATATTCAACCGAAATCAAAGCAAAGATGAACATTTCGAAAATTAAGAGCCATAATATGTTAATCAAATTATTTCACGATACTTAAACAAAAACACATTTCATAAAAAAGTGTGTAAACAAACCCAAGAAGGAAAAAATGCCAAAAGCAAAGTTGTTTCAGCATGAGGTGGAAAATAGGAAGTCAAAAATAAAATTAATGTCAGTTTTGAGTTGGAAAGATGTAATCCGAGGTCACTTCAGGTAGTAGACCCGGGGTAACCCCAAAATTTTCCACGAATTCAATTTTCTTTACATTTACAGCATGAATATACTCTTTATTCAGGGCCCGACTCCTACCTGCCGTTGGGTGTGGGGTTTTCTCACCGTTCATTGAAGATCTTATGGTGGCTTTGAGTTGTTATTACTCCCCTTTGGGCCGTTGTGTATTTGACACATTCCCCGTTTCCCTTCTGTTTTCTATTGAAGAAAAAAAATTGAAAAATTTCACCGTAAGAATTTTGATATACAGTTCATAGAAAATCCCCTGTCTTAGGGGTCTTAAATCTGGTTAAGAAATACCATAAGGCGTACACTAATGTACTGTATATTAATTAGAATCAGTGTAATTTAGTCCTAATTTGCTAAACTGCTTCTTGGAAACTTGTAGAACTGAATACCAGATAATAAATATTATAAGCACGCATTAAGATAAGTTTTGCAGAACAAAAGAAATTGCATTGTCAAAACAATGCTGAAAGTAGAGCTTTGTTGATTTTAACTTCTAAATGAAAATCTTATAATTCAATTTTCATCAAAACTGAAAAAATAAAGATCCTCCACACATATGACTTATGTCAAAATTTTAGAAAAATTCACCGTACCATTTTTTCACAATATTAGGAAAACTGCATAAAACGCTTAATTTTCCTCGATACTGAACGTCAAGATGAAAGAATGACCTCCCTTGCCAAATATCTGACTTTCATTTATTTTAATATTTTAAAGATTCCTTTCAAAACCTGGAACTTTTAATGCAGGCATTATGAAGTAATTCATTTAAAAGTTTCATGATAAAAGGGATATTTTATTTCTATTTGTTTTCAATTCTTGTTCATTTCAAAATTTTATGGAAAAATATTTAAAATCTGTTTTTTTTTATATTTATACCAATCACAACAAGTAATTTTTATATAAAAAGGAGTAACCTCCTCTTACCCCAGGTCTACTACCTTAAACAAGTAAATATTAAAAACATTAAAAACAATATACAATCAGCTGTAAAAAATTTAGCATTCTCACACTCGAAACACTTAGTTTTTTTAAACTAAAATGTTAATTTATTTAAAGAAATGACATGTGCCCAATTCCACTGAAACATTTATGAAACAGATCATTTGAGGGGTCAAATCCTACCTTCAATTAAAAAATCTACAATCATTGGACCAAGTAGGTCCCCTGTCATGCCTGGTTCCTTGTTCACTTACATTTACTTTGAAATACATTATAACTGAAATTGTTTGATTGCATAAGAATCGCAATAACAGTACATTTAGTGAATATCTGAGCGTCCATTTTGAATTAAGAGTAAATTGCATTTTTCACCGTCAAAAATTAAGTTGGGTTTATACATCTATGAACAGTCAATATGCGGCTTAAGTAGGATTACGGGGAACTGTAAAAACACAGACTACATCTACATTGTTTTAATTTATGTTTTTTGTAGTATCTTTCCTGTAACTGCATCGATCTCCGGCAGCTTCTGTTGATTAATCCAACTCCCAATCAACATAGTCGTTATTGCTGCTTTTAGACATTCATCATTTCTATATATATATATATATATATATATATATATATATATACTCAATTTTCTGATTAGTATATTCTTCAAAATGTACAGTCGTATATCTTAAAAGTGTGTATATATAACCAATCAACTGTTAACATCTTACAAACTTCATCATATATAACAAATTATGACCAGAAATAAGGAAAAAATGCGTGTTAAATGATATTCAATTCTAGTTCAAACAACGAAAAGGAAAATGATGCACATTACATGTCCATGTTAAACTGAACAATATACAATTTGATAACATCTTGTACTATTGAAAATAATTATTAAATGTATAAATCCAATTTTATTTAATATTACGTTGTTTTGAATTCGTCTGCACTGAAGAAACATTAGTCGTCCAAATTGCCATATGTAGAAAGTAAATTTACAGCAACTTCGGTTGTTTAATATCTTACATTGATGTCAATCTGTCATTTATGTGGAAATCTATTCACAATATTCTTACTAAATTTGATTTTACTTTGCAGCAGTAACTCCGTTTTTCTGCAGCATTCCAGTTACCTGCGGTACCCAAAGTGCAGCACAGTGCACTGAGCCTGGTTCGTTGGATATTGGAGAATGCGTTACAACAACGAAAAAACTACGTAAAAGATGCAGACGTCGTTATAAATAAAGATCAGAATACCTAATATATAACAATCGTATATAAATATTAAATAATGGAAGAAACACATCGCCTATTTAATTGTTATATTGTTCCTTAAATATTTTAGCCATATCAATTCTTATGTACATGTATTCATAAAATTCAGATATCGATACATCCAAATTTATGTGTGTAAAAACAATGCTCTCATTCTTGGGTATTATTGGATTTTGAAGAAGCAGCAATGACTGAAAACAAAAGTCAGAAATGCTTTTATCAGAACGGATTTGTTCGTAAGTTGAATGGTCTACAGTAACAAAAAGAGTAATTCTAAAACACAAAAGGCAAAGTTTGATTGCTTTTCACCATTTTTGGAAGTTTTTGGTGAAAGGTGATTTTTGAGAAATAAAACACGCAGTATGATATCGAAGAAACAAAGCATATGATGACATAAATCAAAGTCCTGCAATGAATTTCTATTTGTAGGTATCCAGTAAATATTAGAGAGATAACTGTTGATTTCATCCACTTTTATACCAAATGATAATAACACAGAAGTGTGTTTTTTTATTATCTTGTCCCTAGATATTGTAGCTCGGGTATAAGTAGGACTGCCGAGGGAATTGTCAATACCCATCTCCTTAACAATACAGTCTAAATAGTGTTTCTAACTAACAAACGAATGTTCTTAGAATATTTGTCTGCGGGTACTATGACGTTAATTTCTTGCGGCGTGTTTTTCTTAAAGAGGATCTTGTGTTTTTCTTAAAGAGGATCTTGTAATATACCGTGCGTTCTATTCTTCATAGATTTTTTTCAAGCCCTGGATACGATTTACAATAAATGATTTAATCGACCCTATCCAGTATGACAATTTCTTAACATATTCTTTCTCTTTCTTAGCCCATATTTTGGCATAGTGCTCAACTGCATACATAATAATTTTGGGGTGATACTTCCAGTTGATGTGCTGCGGTTCACTTAATTTTTGACCTTTTTAAAAGATATCTCATTTTTTTGTTTTCATTTATATCTAGGTCACCGGTTATAACGTGTCCAGCAGAGATATGATTTAACGGGAACTGGAGTAGGTGCAATAAGGAGGTTTGGCTTTTAAATCTTGAATCCTAAAATCACGCAATAGTCTTCTGTCATTCAAAACAGTAGTTGCATTAGGTTTAGTGTATGAATACGAGTTAAGTGGAACTGATTTGTCTTTGTAGTACGGGAATGTTGGATTTCACTCTTTTGCCGCTGGCATCCGTTGAAGATATCCATGCAATTTACAGAACTGAATACTTGGCTTGAAGGTTGACCTAGTTGTAGTACACCTTTTTATAATTTCGTTAATACCATAAGGTATTGCTGTTCCCAATTCTTTTATCCAGTACCAAATATTTGTGCACGCATCGAGCGTTGTTGTCTTTTTTCATACTCTTCACATTCATATTTATAATTGAATTGAATTGACTTGTCTGGTTGGTCGAAATGTGCGTCAACATGTCAGGACTTGTTATCTTTCACCTCTTATCTGTGTCTGCATATGATTTTGTTGAACTTATCTTTCATTGTTCCTACATAAACAAGTCTACAGAGAAAGCACTCTAAGTCGAAAGTTAAATTTCTCGTGGAGCAATTCAGATCATTTTAAATTATGGTGTTAAAAATTAAGTAATATTTCATTTTTTTCTAATCTTCTCTCTTTTATTACAGAAACAATGTGTACAAATTTCAAGAAGAGAGGAAATATTTGCTTTTTAAATTGTAACTACATGCATTTGTGCGATTTTTTTCTTGCTGTTCATGTCCAGTACAGTATGCTATCTTCAGTGAACACAAATATGTAGACATATAACAACAAATGTGAGATAAGCTGTAATAGTGTTCATTTTACTATAAAATTCTAATTTTACAGTTGTTACATGCCTCGTGAGCCTACAAAAAGACTTTCTTATTAAAAATATTTATCTTCATGACCGCCTTATTAATCAAGCCTTCAAAAACTTCTGTCTCATGAGTAAACAAAAATTGTAATAGTTACATGTGCATCAGACCATTGTGGAAAAAATGGAAGTTTTGTTCCGAACTCTATTTAAGATTGTTTTACTTAATACTTTGACGAACATTTCTATTTAGTGTCTAAACGTTTTTTGAAATTATGGATTTCCTTTGTTTGGGTTCTAGTGCTGCTGATGAGATATTAATTTCCGAAATGGTCATAAGCTCATTAAAATTATTGCAGTTGGGGTTAATATATGTGTTATGGTCTCATGTTCATTTACCCCATATCCTTTCGTAAAATATCTACAACCCTTCATTTAGTTGATACCGGACATCACCGCCTTAATTGTGACACCTAAACATTTACTTTCTATAACTGTACAAAGTATGAATATGTAGAATATGGTTTATCGATGACGGTTAGAATAGTTTAAGTCTTATTAACTTTTACATATGAACAAACATAAGCAAAAGTAACACGTTTTTGCATGTCATTTCTTAATAGACAGACAGTCCGCCAAAAGCTAGGCATCACGTTTATTTTTTAACATGAACAACATCTTTGAAGCTAGATTGGCGAAATATTGTTTTGGTTCAAAACACTATCAATTTGATAAATCTGGCGTTTCGATATCAAAGTTCAAACTTGTTCATATTGTTGTTGTTGTGAAAAGGTATCAATTTATGCACAACCCAATTTAATGACAAAAAGAGGTGACTTTGACAGGAAAAAATGTCTCTGTTCAATGCATGAACTCCATTGGAAAATCACTTTTTGTTGTTGCTGATACAAAGGTAGGGAACCAATAGACTATATCCGAGCTCTAGTATCAGGATTTACCAGACCACGTCACAGTATAGAAAACGTTACGTCATAAAGCCTACTACGTCATGAAACTATGTTGTTGAAGTACATTCTTGGTCACATGGGGCGGACACGTCTGTGACGTAGGGCGGACAAACAACAGATCATGAATCTAAATACCAGAACTTGGATAAGGTCTATTAGAATTTTGTTGAGAGTTGTAGCAGATTTAATTTGATTTCAAGGGGATAATCCAATTTATGACATTTATGAATTCTCGCCAATATGGCATAATCTCAAAACAAAACAACTACATAACTCTGTTTCGCAACAAAACTAGGGTTCTCTCGATGTTCAGGTCAACTTTAATGACAAACGTTTATTTGAGAACAAAAAACGAATCATGTCTGTATTAAAACAGGTTAGGCATTATTCGGCTCGTAGACTATCCAAATGAAAATTTACAGTGGGCCAAATTTCTCCATCTTAGCAGTTTTTGCCAAAATAATTATTTTTTCAAAGATTTAATTTTCAGAAAAAAAAAATCGTTTTCCAGTATTGAACGGCAAAACTATTCTGATCTGTAAGATATGGTAAAAAATCGTCGAGTTAGTCGATTTTTGAAAAGTTGAAAGGGAAATTGGAACCTTGTGGAACTTTTTATTTCAAATGTTAGGCGAAACCATATGGACTTTTTCGGATTGAATTTCGACGCCCCTTAACAAATCGACTTGAAAAATTCATAAAACCTATAATTGTCAAGTATGCAGTAATATAAATCAGTTACTCCATAAAAATGATCTGGTAGCAAATGAAACTCACAGCATTCCATATTGTAGTCACTAGGACTATGTATTTAAAAAAAATGATAAACTTAAACATACTATAGGGGAAACAGGAATGTGTCAAAGAGACAACGACCCAACGGATAGTAATAACAACTCAAAGCCATCATAAGATCTTTAATGAACGGTAAGAAAAAACCACACCTAACGGCAAGTCAGAGTCGGCCCCCTAAATAAAGAGTAACCAAGTTTCGAGAAATTAACATCACCCTAGACTCATACAGACATAAAGTAAACTAAGTAGAAAACAGACAAAACACACAATGGTTTAATAAACTTCCTGACTTAGGACAGGTACAAACCTGCTGTGGCGGGTTAAGCTAGTTTTATTGGGCTTAAACCTTACCCCTAAAAAGCATTGTAACAACAGTAAAATTCAGCTATTGTGAAAAATTAAACTGAAGGAATCAAATATAGGGACATAAACATGTTTATGATAACGAAAGCCTGATGTAATAGTTTTTCAGTTATGAAAAGATTCCGTTCATTAAAATTTCCAACGTTATTACATACTTGAGCAAATCGAACAAGTTGAGATGTGTAAATACCATTTGATGGCGCTAATGGAACATCGTCAACCTGCAAGACCCCGAAAAATATTTTTGCTGGCTACCGTGTAAACTGATATTTTTGTGAAATTAGAAAGATCTTTTAATATCTAATGTTTATCCAAGAAAATATATGCAGAAATAAGTACAACAGAGGCCGGTTTAGATGATCCATCGTATATTAAATCATGCAAACACAGACTTAATATGATGCTTATGGACATAATTCAGTAAAACATGCTATGATTATTTGTCTATACTTGTATTTCGTAAGCTCAAAAATTCAAAATTTACCAATATCTTTCGATTTAAATGTTCACATGTGATTAATATCACTTCAGTTAATTTTACCAAAGACCTACGTGTGACATCGGCCAACAACATTTAAGGTAAAAGAAGCAGGGTAACTTTTCAAACTAATCACTCTCCAAGTACGAAGGGGGATTAGCCAACATTTAATGATGCAGGGTTTCTGACTTTATACATTGATATTTCATAATCTTTTTTGCAAGTAACTGTCATTTTCAATGATTTTTTCACGTGAATTGCTGTGTGTTTTCTTAAAGCTAGAGGGCTTTCAAGAATTTCTTACCAACATGTTCAACCACTAAAATCAAACTAAAGTTCTGTAATTAGGATTGACTTGTCGTAGCATTATGTTGCACGATGACTTCAAAAAAAAAAAGCTTTGGTGCATTTGTATCTTTGCAGCGATGTTCACAATACAAAGTTCAACCACAGGGTGCCAATCAGAGAAAATATATTAGAAGCTATATATTATCCCTGTACCTATATATGTTAACGTACAGAAAAATAATATAAATCTATTCTTTAAATTGCGTGTTTATGAAAACGTATCCTTCTTTTTTTCTGCAACAAAAAATGTTAAGAATAATGAAAATCCGGTTTAATGGTGTAAATTTTTATAAAGGGTCAACGTATTAATATCACAGGTATATATAGTGGAACATAGAAATGGCACATCATAAATATATTTTTTTTTCGATTAAAGCCGCGGTAAATGTAGCGACGTCGTCGATAAAAGTTATAATGTTAGGCATGATTTAAAAGATGAACCACTTTTCAGCTATCTACACCACGAAATCGAATTCGGTGACCATATAAAAGTTATATCAATAAAACAGAAATTTCTTTAGTTGCATATTAATTTTTCAGAAAAATGTAGGATACAGTTTCAACCGACGATAGTTTAATGGGGAAATTCAAATTATTTCACGTTCACTCTAAAGCAAATTTATAACGGCAACCAATGGAGGTGCTTTTTTAAATACCCCTCACCTTAAAGGTAACTCAAGAAAAATACTGCAAAAATTATAGAACATGAACAGCAATTCAGTTGCTATAGTATTGGAGCAACATAATCAACACAGCGGCACTATAAACTTATTGTCCATAATGCACAACATGAAAAAAACAAGGAAGGTTCGCTTTGAAACAACTAGCAAGCTTTAGCGTTTTTTGAAACATCATTTTGCATTCGTTAACAATTATGCACTTATATACAAAACAAAAGTAACAAACAACGGCAGTAGAATACCGAAGGAACAGGGGAAGCGAAGACCACAAAAATCGAAATCCAAAGACATGGCAAAAACGGCAACAGAGAAAAACAAAGACAAAACAAGGACGTGAAACAGCTACAATGCACGGAAATAAAAAGACGACATTAAAAACATTAAGTATACGATTTTTTTAATCTTCTCAATATTTTGCAATAATTCATAAGTTTTTGATACAATGTATATTCAAAAAAAATTTATTTTATGCGAGAGTACTAGTGATTTCGACATACGCAAAATGTCTGTGACGAGTTTATTTTTTCCTGGCAAGGGTTATAGAAGATTTAAAATATTTTATCAGGAGCAAATTATATTACTATTTGCAGATGGACAAAGCGTTATATTGCAGATAATGTCAAACTTTTGAATATGGTTTGATCAAGTTGTGTAAAGCATGTACATTAAATACCCACACAGACTTCCTTTTCTAAGGTTGCGATAGACAAAGATTGCAAAGAAAAGATAACAGGAAACACCCACAATGGCCGAAAATCACAATCACGTGTCACAATTCACATAGAATCCATACAAGAAAACATCAATAATAAGACAAAAGACAAACGTAAACATAGATAGGAACTCGCGAGAGCCGGACCTAGTACTGGCACTAGCGTAAACTAGCGGTAAGATTAAACCAGTTTAATGATATTCTAACCTCCTCTCTATCTATCCTGTTTCCCTTAGTATGATAAACGTACAAATAAAACCAAAAACAGGTAGACTTCTAAATCCATGACCACTATCTTGAAAAGGGAATGAAAAAGAAAATGAAATTTTGAAGAAGGGTCAAGGAGTGTTCGCCATTAAACTACCGGCCTCATCACACGTACTTGTTTGAGGAAAAATACTGCCTTCCATATTAAAATTCAGACAGAATAGTTGATATATATCTATATTTGTTCATTTTCTGAACATGTCCATGTTAAGCAATCATTCGAATTTATTTTTAGAATTTCAAGATTTTTTGGCAACACCTTGAAATCAGCAATAACTTTACTTGTGCAATGAGGTTAGATATCGACCCGTTTGGATATTTGCAATTTAAAGGAAAGGGACAGCAATTCGTAATGGAAAAAGCTAAACCAAAACATCATGAAGTAAGATTTAAATGGCCTTGTGAACATTTATACCACACTTCCTATGAATCAAAACAAGGGGATATTATGCAATAATTGTTTTATTAGCACAAATGACATACTAATTATCACATTTTTTCAAACCAACTCAAAAGAATAAACAAGTCAAGATCTGAACTACATCTCGATTACTCTTATATGACTTGTGAAATTGTGTGGTATATTTGAAACCATTACGAAGAAACAAGCTAAGCATGCTATTTTTGACAATAAATTTTTTATAGCAAAACAGATCTGATTTCTAGAATCTTATCTAAAATTAAGAATTTTTGTAAATCATATTTTGTAGAATACTTAATAGATGAAAAGGTTAGTGATTGGTTCAAAGAATTTTAATCTAATGGTATGACATATTTTTGTCTCTTATCTCTGTCCTTAGCTGATTTTGACTTTCATATTTACATCCTATTGGTAATTTGTTCTCTTTAAGCTTTTACAAACATTTCAGTCCATGGTTTTCCAAATGTTTCGAGTTTATCTATTCTAATGAGACATAAGTTGTCGAAATGCGCATGTGCAGAACTTAAATTCACAGTTACCATGACTGCTCTGACCATGCAGTCATAGACCCCTGACCGCTCTAACCTGACATAGAATCCTGACTGCTCTGACCTGTCATAGAACCCTGACTGCTCTGATTAGTCATAGAGACCTTACCGCTCTAACCTGTCATAGAATCGCGACTGCTCTGATTAGTCGTAGAGTTCTAAAACAATACAAGAACTGTAAATATTCAAAATTAAATACAGCGATGGATACGTCCCACATTCCCTACCACACGCACACGATTCACATGCGACGAACGGACACATTTTTCACACGCTGAGTGCAATTTTCTCCGATTTTGCTGTCGTAACCATATCAGAAAAATCAGAAAAGAGTCACCTTTATTTATTCGAAAATTGTAATACTGTAAACTTCCGTCATTTTGTAAAAATGAACAATTAGATAATAATAAAACTGAATAAAAATAAGTCCTGTAGTAATAAAATATGCTGCAAACAGTCACAAACATCAAATATCAGAAGAGGTGAATATTTCATTTCCACGTTATATTGTTGGGCCCACAATGCTGAAACTGGGTGTTATTTAACTAAACTATATAACAAAGGCAGATTTTACATCCATGCCCGCAATACTTCAACTTGCTGTAATTTAACCTAAAATATATAAGAAAAAGCAGATTTTCTTCATCTGATATTATATTGATGCCCGCAGTTCTTCAACTTGCTGTAATTTAACCTAAAATGCATAGCAAAAGGCAGATTTTCTTCATTCGATATTATATCGATGCCTGCAATACTTCAACTAGCTGTAATTTAACCTAAAATATATAACAAAAGGCAGATTTTCTTCATTCGATATTATATCGATGCCCGCAATACTTCAACTTGCTGTAATTTAATCTGAAATATATATGAAAAAGCAGACTTTCTTCATTTGATGGGAGTTCACACTGTCAGTACTTCAGTTTTTCGTGTTGTCTTGTATATCATACTGTAAAATTTTAGTTTTGTCTTCGTCAATGATGTTTGTGCTACCGATTTGTCCTTGTGATTGTTTCATTACTATAGAGATTTACAAAA
The DNA here is from genome assembly GCA_002080025.1 of Modiolus philippinarum. NCBI lineage: Eukaryota > Metazoa > Mollusca > Bivalvia > Mytilida > Modiolidae > Modiolus > Modiolus philippinarum. The sequence continues at coordinate 256,586 of MJUU01018874.1, forward strand.
AGCTTTTCAAAATTTCATCATGGCACTGTTGAGGGTTAGAGAAGTAACATGTGCCATGAATTTCATTGGCTTTCTGTCTAAGGGTTAGAAAATGACATTAACCAATCCGCTACCAAACAGACCTTTCAAAACACTATATACCTCACTGATAGTGTGACGGGTGTCGCTAGCGGGGCAGGACATGCTTACCCTTCCGGAGCACCTGATGTCACTCCCGGTTCTCATGGGAGTTCACACTATGAGTGCCTTAGTTCTTAATGTTATCTTTTTATTTCCGTGCATTGTAGCTGTCTCACGTCCTTGTTTTGTCTTTGTTTTTATCTGTTAACCGTTTCTGCCATGTCTTTGGACTTCGATTTTTGTAGTCATCGCTTCCCTTGTTCCTTCGGTATTCTACTGCCGTTGTTTGATATTATATTGATGCCGGCAATACTTCAACTTGCTTTAATTTAACTGGCTTTAATTTAATCTGATATTATATGAGAAAAAGCAGATTTTCTTCATTCAATATTATATCGATAACCGCAATACTTCCATTTGCTGTAATTAAACCTAAAAATATAACAAAAAGCAGATTTTCTTCATTTGATATTATATTGATACCCGCAACACTTCAACTTGTTTTAATTTAATCTAAAATATATAAGAAAAAGCAGATTTTCTTCATTCGATATTATATCGATGACCGCAATACTTCAACTTGCTGTAATTTAACCAAAAATATATAAGGAAAAGCAGATTTTATTCAGTTGATATTATATCCGTGCTCGCAATACTTCAACTTGCTGTAATGTAATGTAACCTAAAATATATAAAAACGACAGATTTTCTTCATTCGATATTATTTCAATGCTCGTAATACTTCAACTTGCTGTAATTTAACATGAAATATATAAGAAAAGGCAGAATTAGGCAGATTTTCTTTATTCGATAATATAGCGATGCGCGTAATACTGCAACTTGCTCTAATATAACTAAAACATATAAGAAGAGGCAAGTTTTACTCACATTCATATTATCGATGCCTGGAATACTGTAACTTACTGTTATATTGATTTTTTTTACAACAATATGTGATGTAGCCATGGATAATATATAAGCCCCAAATCTGTGATGCTCTATAATGTTGATATGTAAATATTTTTGATATTTTTAAGTGGTGTATAGTTGCGGATGTAAAAATCTATATCATCCATAAAAAATAGAAATAAGGGGACGACCAGTTGATTTTAAGGGGTGGGTATTGGGCGATTTTGTAAATAAACAATTAAATCTTGGTCCCAGTGGAAAAAATAAATATCTTAATCCTACTTGTCTTGGAAATAAATAATTTATTTGTTCGAAATTTTCCTGAAAATAAATAATTTTTGAAGGCTAAGAAAACGGACAAATATATCTATAAAAATGGGATTTTTGAATGAAAGGAGTTAACGCATGTTACACGATACACGCAATGAACGGAGAACGTTACACGATACACGCACACGCTTTAAACGATGAGCGTTTATTTGGGAAATGTTGAACGTTTCCATCTGTCTGAGCTCAATGACAGGTAAAAGTAGTCAGGGTTCTATGACAGGTTAAAGCGGTTAGGGTTCTATGACCAGAACAGGTCAGAGCAGTCAGGGCTCTATGACCAGAACAGGTCAGAGGAGTCAGGCTGTAGAACAGTTCTAAAGATAACTTAGAGTAGTTTTTATGACTGCTCTATGACTGGTCTAAATTAACTGGAAAACGGTTCTAAGTTAACTTAGAAGAACCTTTATGACTGGTTTAAGTCATCTTGGCAAGAGGTTATGTCTGCACCCTACTGTAGCTGTTGGGCTACATATTTGAAACATGGTGCACGGATATATAATTATGTCTTTTTCTGATTTCCCCTCCCTATTCAACATTGTTGATTTCATCATTGTATAATTATGCGGTTCCCATTTTAAATATTCCCATGTACTTATTTTCTAAGATTTTAGATGTCAAATTACGTTCGTCTAATTCTTTCCTTTTCAAAATAGTGGTATTGGAACTCGTAGTCTACCTTATTTGGGTTATTTGTAAGTATTTTATACTATAGAAAATGGGATAGAGAAGGGGCAGGTTTGGGTATCAATAAATCAAGATAACACTTCCAATGTTTTCTGTTGGTTCTGCTATTCCGAGTGCCTTTTACTTTTATTTGCATTTATCTTTAATAGTCCCTTTATCAGTTGTGGTTTGTGATTGTAGTTCCGGCCATTGAAGATGTTCTCTTTTATTATTCCTGCTTTAATCATAGAATCTAATGCATCTTTGCAACATATGCATTTTTACTTTTTTCTAGATGCATCATTACGTGAAATAACATTTGAGGAAAAAGGTATAACCTATAAAAATTGAGTTTTGCAAAATAAATAAAGTATAGATACCAACCTAAATCCACATTATTGACACACTGTCATGATGTTAAAGCCTGTCTGTTGAATTGTTTATGGACATTTTGATTTTAATCAATATTTTTAGTTTAGTATTGTGTATGGAAACCAAAGTATTTTTTTAAATACATCGTTAAAAATTACAAACAAATTGTCTTTAAATGGTACATATGTAATTTATTGATGCGACCTCTTTGCAATTCATTTATATTAATAATTAATCGCAAAAAATCGAAGTTCGCTAAAAATATTTTTTGATTTGACTACAATTCCTGTCTATAAAATGATTTCGTTACGATTTAAGTGATTTAATAAGAGCCTTTCTCGATTATTTAACAATTTATTTAATTTCGTTGATATTCATGTTTACAATACCCTGCATTTTTGATTTCATAACACTTTGTTTCAAATGTTGAAGTATTTTGGTATACTCAAAGGCATACTTTTGTATTAAAATTCAAACATCGGAGCCATTATTTTGAGTGTACATTATATGAACGGAGATAATACTTAAAATGCATTGACAATTGGCAAGTGAAATAGGACAATTAGTAATCAATATACAATATTTGATTTTGAATGTGAAATATGTGATTACATTTTGTATATTCACATTGTTAAAATTTTTTGATAAGGATCTTTTTAAGTAAACATACTGTTTTGGATAATTAAATACATTGTGTAAAGTTATTAATTGGACAAGGTAGCAACATTGCAGATAAAAATGAGGATTTCATTTAATAAATGCAATACCTTATCCTTGCTTGAATATTATTTTATTGTGTACATATATGTTAGAAATTTCTCAGCATATTTGAAGTTTAAATCATATTTGGATTTCAAAATGAAACTTTTTGTTGAAGGTGTAAAATGTTATTCCTGTATACAATATTGAAGTCTTTTATTCGCTAAAAGAAATGAAACTGAGTTTTCAAATTAAATTATATTTTCTGTAAACGAATCCTATATTTCAAGGTGATATTTTGCTATATTGAACAGCTCCAAACATCAGATGTAATGCATTATACACTGCTGAATTTTCCATTTGAAAGATGCAATTTCTGAATAATTTCATGTTTTCATGATAAATCAAGTGTATATGCATCTGGTGCATGTTTTATTATTAATATTTTTTTGAAAATGTATTTTATCGCATAAATTTTAAGCTTTCAATATTGTCTTGCTATAACCATACCACAGAGCAAACATGTTCTTGTTTTTAATGCTGATATTTACTGTTTATTCGCTTGGTAAGTACTAGTATATGTTACTGTTTTCAACATTGTTATTTTGTAACGGGACGGAATGCCTTGTTCTTTCATTTAAGGTCGATTTGTATTGACTATTCATTGCTTGAATATTAAAATACATGTGCAGATTTGATGATGCCATGTAATGTGTTCTTGAACATGCTTTTCTTTTGGAACGGTTCATTCCCTATTCTTATTTATTAATTTCTTGTTAGTTTTGGCACTATATATTTCGTTCGTAATTTAAATGTTATATGTGAGTTGTAATTTTTTGTTGGTTGACAAGCCTGCATTTATGGATAACGAAGATCATGATTGTAGCGTTCTATTCTACTCATACCAGTACTAGGGGCCGTCTTAAACTTACTTTGGGGTATGCGAAAACTCATTCTTAAAGGCCTCATGGTCACTTGAATATGAGTGATAGCAACAACACTGCGGCAAACTTTAGACTGGAGACTACGGAGATCGATTTACGTCAAATAAATTGAGTAGGAATTAGAGAAAAAATCTCTAACATTGTTTTCCTGTTTATTACGATAATTTCTCACATCTCGATAGTATAATTTTCACATTTTAAAGTTCTCGGGTAAACCTCGATTTTTAAAATGTGAAAATTAAATATCTCGATGTGAGAAATAAACGTAATAAACTGGAAACAATGTTAGAGATCTGAACCACGGTTTTTCTAATTTTAGCCGAGTTTCTGATTGAATCCTTTGTTAAATGTAAATCCTTGCTTGTGTATATGATAGGCATCACAACACTGTGACGTCATCAAACTGTTTGACCAGAGCATGATAACCTATTATTTGTCCGGGGCACTGATATGGATGGACACACATTACAGTTATTGCATATGCAAAAGTCTATGTATAACGCATGAATATGTGATGAATAAAGATTACACCACAACATCACGGTCATACCATATTTCATCCACTAAGGATTGTTAAATTTTAAAATTTTAAATGCAAGGCTTGCCGAGCATTAAAAAAATACTTTCCAGAGTGGATCAACTTAGGTAATCATCGGTAAAAGTTGTGTAAATCTTTTTCTGTAATGATAAATGATAAACATCGAATAGATTTGGCGGGAAATAGCACGAAACTTTATTTAACATACGTTGAATATGAAAATCAAGCTAATACTCAGAACCGATTTAAAGTTCAAATATCATTCGAGAGACAGGATAATATGTACTTTTGGATGTTTTGTTTTTGGTCGTTTTGACCTGAATGTGGGATGTTGTCTCCTTGACATTTACCCCATTTCATTTCTTTTTCATATTGATATGTTTAAATGACTCCTTCGCTTTATTACTAGTTATTATGTCTTCCAAGAAAATGATATGCCTGACGCATTGTTTATAGATTTTATCATTGTATAGGTATTAGGTTCCAATTTGAAATATTCACATGTACTTATGTTCTAAGATTACAGATGTCAAATTACGTTTGTCTAATTCTCTCCTTTTCAAAATAGTGGTTTTGGAGCTCGTAGTCTACCTATGTTTAGGTTATTTGTAAGTATTTTATACTATAGAAAATAGGATAGAGAAAGGGCAGGTTAACCAGGAAAACACTTCAACTGTTTTCTGTCGGTTCTGCTATTCCGAGTTCCTTTGACTTTTTTGTATTTATCTTGAATAGTTCTCTTACGGATTGTGGTCTGTGATTGTAGTTCCGACCATTGAAGCTCTTTTATCATTCTTGCTTTAATCATTTAATATAATGCTCTTTTGCAACATAAATATATTCATTTTTAAAGATTCATCATTATGTTAAATAACATTTGAAGAAAAATAAAAGTATTTCATATAAAAATCGAGTTTCGAAAAAAAGAAAGTATAAATAACACGAAAAAAAGAAAGTATAAATAACAACCTAAATCCATACAATCCAAACACTGTCATGATTTTAGAGACATTTTTACTAAAATTAATATTTCTATAGTCTAGTTTTGTATTTGGAAACCCAAATATTTGTTTTCGAAAATGAGTCCTTAACAATTACAAACAAATTGCATTCAAATGGTGAATATGTTCTTTATTGAATCGATTTGTTTGCAATTCATCTAAATAATAGAAAAAAAAATCGAAATTCGCTAAATATATTTTTTTTATTTGATTACACTTCATTTCTAGAAAAAGATTTGGTTACAGTTTATTAAGAGCTTTCTACGTTTTTTGACAATTTATTTAACTTTGTTGGTATTCATGTTTACAATACTCTCCATTCTTGATTTCATTACAAGTTGTTTGAAATGTTGAAGTATTTGGGCAAACTCAATGGCATACTTTCTTCATTAAAATTCAAAACCGGAGAAATCATTTTGATTGTGCATGATATGAACGGTGATAATACTTAAAAACATTGGCAAGTTGAAAATTAAATAAAGACAATGAAAGATGTTGATATTCAAACTATTAGTAATCAATATACATTTGTACAATATTTGGTTTTGAATAAATTATGAAATATTGGATTTTTATTTTGAATATTCATATTGTTCAAGATTTTTGATACATGTATCTTTTTGAAGTAAATATATTTTTTGGATGGTAAAGATAAGGTTATTGGAAGATTTAAATTTGGGTAGCAACATTGCAGATAAAAATGAGGATTTCATTTAATAACTTTTACAGCTGATCTTTGTTTGAATATTATTTCATTGTGTACACATGTGCTATACAAAGTGTGAGTAATTCAACATTATGTACAACTTTTTGTCCAAAACTAAGGAGTATCTCCATCTCACATGGATCTGTCCTTAGCTGATTTTGTCTTTACTATTTAGGTCTTATTGGTAATTTTTCTCTGTCAGCCTTTACACATATTTCCGTGTATGGATTTCTGGTTGCAATTTGATATGTACTGAAGAGACATAGGTTGTTGAAATGCGCATATGCATAAAATAAATTATCAGTGACTTCAGTATTTTTATTTATATAAATAAAACTGCATACATGGACCACAAATCCTCTGTTGTCTTACTCTGGCAATATTGACATTTGTGAGTCAATGGTATAGACTTTTATTCATATTATACAGATCGAAAGTACATGTTGTGTACACAATTCACATATATGTATGTAACTATTGTTTGGGAAATTAATTGAGATTCATTTTGATTGGGTTGCAACTTATTATTTATTTACAATTTAAAAAAAAATGCTTTCGATTAATAACATTGGATTTGCTTGCCCTGTATTGAATTTGATTTGTTTACAATTAAATAAATGCAAATTCATCGCATTCAAATCGAGAACAAATTACAGATTTAGCCTCGATTTATTACTGCGATTTATACAGTGGATTTTTCGCTCTTTGAAGTTTGGTATTCAACAGCCCAATGGTGAGAAATATTTGACATGAGCTTTTTGTCTTGCGTTTTATAGAAAACTGTTTTAACAAATTTCTAACCTCTTGAATAAACTGTGACTTCATTCCAATTATTCCACTCGTTTTATGTATTTCTCACTTGATTTGATATCCTATCTCGCTATAATTATTCTATAGCTACCTTTTTCTATTTCTGATTAACAATGAAGGGATATGGAGTAAATGTAAATGAGACAAAATCTCAACAAATACATGGTAAAACCAAGCAACGGAACAACGCTTTTATTATTGTTCTTCATCTAAAAGTCACCATGAGGCCTTCAACAATGAATATAACTCATACCTCATAGCAAGTTCAGGACGACCCCTAGCACCGGTTTGAGCAGAATTTATTTCTAATTGCTGAGCACCGCTACATCCATGTATTTTTTCCTTTGTTAACAGCTTTCCATACTATTTGACTGTTATACTGCCGTTAAGATGTTACCCCTTGAAACATGTGTAGAGCATAACAATGTTTACTCTATTTGTTGATGTTTATCATCAACTTGAGAATTTATTCTATATTGTATTTTACTGGTATGTCATTAATGTTTTTGTTTGACATTGACCATAAATAGATTGGGAAAGGATTTATAAAACAAACTGATAAGTTAAATTATTCGTGCATATTTTTTTGTCTTTTACAATAAAAAAATGAAATCAGTATGATATGAAATTCAACTCTTTTTCAACAGCACAGGATCCACCATGCAAACTGCCTTGTGGACTTAGAGGAAATAATTACACGTTGGAATCGTTGGGAGGTACACCCTCCGGAAACTTCTTTATCGACAGTTTTGGATCAAATTCTTCTTTGACCATTTTGGGAGTGACTACTCAAGGTTTAGAGTGTTTTAAAATACATGGCAGTTTTATTCTTTTCAGGTACGAAACTTCATTTATACTCTGTGCACACTTTTCGAAAGTCGGCTATAGTATTTAATTATAGGTTTCTTAAAACTTGCAATTATCAATTAAGTGTTTGAATGCACTCTTATTCGTACATGTATCTGGAAAATACGATTCACCAGATTTAAATTCTTCTAGAAAATATAGTCTTTTTATGAATTGTTGTGCTGTTTGATTCTTCAAGTTTTTTTTTAATTTCAATAATTGCAGCAACCATAACAAAAATTCATTTCACTGAAATGTAACATCTTTCTTTTTTCAGAGTTAGTGATGAAATTGGGTTCAAATGTATTAATTTAAATTTTAACAGCAGCAATAACCAATGTATTGGTTTAACAATAGACGGTAAGTTAACTACATATTATACCCAGTAACCGATATTTAGGGATAAATACAAATTACACTATACGTCTATCGGTACATTTCACCGGGGATGGATTGCTAAGTTTAAATGGATTTGCACACAAAAATAGTACCAAATCTTATAAAGAGCTGGTATGGCCCAAAATAATTAAGTCGAGATGATTGGACTAAGAAGTGCAGGGTATTAGCTGTGTCTCTCTGTAGTACATCTACAGTTGAATGCAGATATAGCATCTCGTCCAAGTAAAAAATTCTTTTTGAAATAGCCGTAGAACTATTCTTGAAATGGTGATAAGGCAGAGTGGTTATATAGGGGTCATGACAATAGCTTTCTTCGTGGAGTCTGCTTGTTATGATTATGGCCTCGATATTCGATTGAATATAAAATTTGTCCTCTTCCTATTTAGTGCAGCATAATTTTAAGACGCGTTAATATTGCGAGCGTATATATACATCAATGTCCTATTAACTGTAAACACATATTTCAAATGTTTCTCAAGGAATTTATTTGGATTGTACAGATGTTATGGAAATTAAAGTCATAAGAAGACAAGATTGTTACGTATATATACATTGATGTCATATCAAATAAAGAAAATAGAAAAAAGTAGGGAAACGGGAAATGTGTAAAATAGACAACGACAGAAAATATCTTCTCTTGGCATATGATTTTTGTTGATATAAAAAAAATTAAATTACAACGGGTTTCATGATTGCTGGTATCGATTTAATATCAAAAGCAACAAATGTTGTTTTTGTCGTATTTACTTTTACTCACATAACAGGAAGTTTCCAAATTGTTGGCATTGAATCCACATCGAATGCAAAATATGTCCATCTTGTCACACTATAGAAGCTCCATGTTAACAGGCATTGATATCATACTTGAATACCTACAAAATTCTTTTTGTGATATGTTTTAGTCAAATTACAGAAAGTTGCATAATTGTGTGCATCAAAATTATAACAATATAAGATGTTAAAGTCTATGATTTTTTATGATTGAGGACTTCAACATCATATCTCTCTCCCGCATAGATCTCTCCTTATTTGATTTTGGCTCTCCTTTTTAGATCCTATTGGTAATTTTGTCTCCAGCTTTCAAATATATTTGTGTTAATGGATTTCCAAATGTTTTGATTTGATCTGCACTGCAGAGACATAAGTTGTCGAAACGCGCATATGGAGAACTTAATTTCATAGGAACATCGGTATTTTGTAATCGATTCAGAAGATATCCCTTTGTCCTTTTGTCTCTCATTGAATGTTAGATCGAACACAGAATTATGTACTTCATCTCATACGTTTTTAGTCAAATTACATAAATTGTCATGCTTGCAGGCATCAATATTGCCCTTTTTGTCATATGGTATAGTCAAATTACAAAAAGTTTCATTATAACAGGTTTTGATATTATATCAAATGCAGAAAATGTCCATTTTGCTATACTGTGAATTCATTTTTATTCGTGGGGTACCAATTTTCGTGGTTTTCCTAGGTGTCTCCAAACCACGAAATCAAATTCTCAACGAAATGTGATTTTCTTGTGCAAGCTTCACACACAAGTGAAAGAACATAATGAAGGACCTGATCAACGAAGCCATAAACCTTGCACTTGTACCTGAGCCCAACACAACCTGATATATCCAAAAAGGGTAGATGTGCTTTCCCTTGAACCTTTAATAGCAGTAAAATGAGTTCAAATGCTTTATTTTTAATTGTTTCCCAGTTGACAAATTACGAATTAGCCGTAATTGGCTTCCGGTTTTGTTTTTCAATTATGATAAAGTGTTGATTTCCAACTAGGAAGTTTGGACAAGAACCATCTCAAGTTAGTTTTGATAAGATATTATTAACTAAACTTTTGTAATTTTAATTATGTTCTACTGTTTATTTTGCAATCAATACTGCTGTCTTTTAATAAATAATGAATGGAGTGAGGACATGTCAGATGATTACTTAGTTACATAATATCTACACATTACTATGAGTTGTTAATTACAGGTGACGCTTTAATTACAGGTACAGTTCTAAATTTTTGTGTCTTGAAATCAATACTGAAGGTACTAAAGTCATGAATTTTAAAGTTTTTATTTTTATTCAGATTAAAAACAAATTTTGGAACAAGTGGCAATCCACGAATTTAAGTATACCACGAAATGTCTTTTTTTCTCTATCCACGAAAATTAATACCCACGAAATTAAATGAATTCATAGTATGTGAAAAGTGGATAACAGGAAACATCTACAATAGCTGAAAAATACAATCACTCCCGATGATGATTTTCGAATTGTTCCTGATTATGATTATCTTGAAAACAATTCTCTACAATGACTGGTATTATTACTGCTTACTTTACCATGTTTTGCTCACCAGTGCACCTGATGTGTCCGTGGTATTCCTCTTTGTATGTGTATGTGTAACTAAATACCGAGGTTACTGTTAATTTTGATTCTGTATATGCGCATTTCGACAACTTAAATCTCTTCAGTGCAGATAAAATCTAAATGACCAAAAAGTCAAGAGATGTTAGAGAACAAATTACCAAATATGATATAAATAGAAAGCCAAATCAGCTAAGGACAGAGCTTTGTATTAGGGAGATACTCCTCTGTTTCAACAAAATTTACAAAAATAAGATATCGCAAGGTTCCAAATAGAAACGTGTTTCGGGTCAGCACCGAAGTACTGACTACTGGGCTGGTGAATAACCTCGGGGACAAACAGTCCACCAGCAGAGACATCGACCCAAAGGTAATAAATAGCTAAATACCGAAGTACTGTAAATTTTGATTCTGCATATGTACATTTCGACAACTTATGTCTCTTCAATGCAGATAAAGTCTAAACGTTTTGAAGACCGAAAAGTCAAAGATGTTTAAAAACTGATAGAGAACAAATTTCCAAATATGATCTAAATAAATCGCCAAATTTGATCTATATGTCTTCATTTCTTTTCTGTGCCGTACTCATGTTATGTCTTTAATTCCGATGTTGCCAACGCCCTTGGATTATTCGTGTAAGACTTACAGTTTGGTTCTCACTTATTTTTATAACCGCGATATAACAGCCATATAATTGTATATAACGATATTCTTATTCTTCTAGAGCACCTGATGTCACTCCCGGTTTTCATGAGAGTTCAAACTATGAGTCCCTTTATTCTTAATGTCGTCTTTTTATTTTCGCGCATTTTGGCTGTCTCACGTCCTTGTTTTTTCTTTGTTTTTCTCTTTTGCCGTCTTTGCCATGTCTTTGGACTTCGATATTTGTGGTCATTGCTTCCCTTGTTCGTTCGGTATTCTACTGCCGTTGTTATCGATATCTTGGCGGCACGTACATTTTCGAACCATTTTACAGACCAAAATTTGTCTACGAGCTTGACTGGTAACTTTGATGACATGTAACGTCGGTTTAACTTGATGATGTGTGCCACTGATTGCTTTACATATATGCATTTATTTTCCCATCTATAACGAATTCAAAATTACCAGTTGAAACAACTTTCCCAACACATAGAGGGCAATATTTTTTTACAATTTCATCCCTCGATATTGTAGTAGGGGTGTAGGTAGGGTTTCCAGATGCCCATCTCCTTCACAAGGCAGTCGACATAGTGTTTCTTACACACAAACATTATGTTGTTAGAAGCTTTGATGATTTCAAACTTTGCATTAAGTTGGACCACCATCTTAAGTTATATGCTGTGCGATTAAGATTTACAAAATGGCCACCATTTCCAAGATTGCTACCAATTTACGTTGAAATATTGGGATTCTATATCTCGGGAACTGCGCACAGGAATTAGTTCATACTTTGTGTAAATGTTCAGCAAGATAAGAGGATAGAATCTATGCAACACGATTTTCAAAATGGCCGCCTTTTCCATGATGACCACCGAATTACGTCAAGATTTCAACATTGTCGGCATTCAGCTAAAATTGATTTCTAAGTAGATTTTGAGGCTACGAATAAGGTTGAATCATCGGCTATTGCTTGCAATTGCAAATCTACTTATGACAGCGTCGGGGTGACATGTTGGTATTCTACGTTTCTTTTGATTTTTATTTTTCTTATTATTATAATTCTTCCAATAATTCTTGTCCGAGCAATTATTTTGAAATGGCAACTTGAAAATTGGCACACAGTTGGACCACCATCTTACGTTATTCACAATGCGAAAAAAAATTCAAAATGGCCGCCATTTCCAAGATAGCTGCCGAAATACGTCAAAATTTCAACGTTGTTAGATTTTGAGGTTGGTAATAATGTGGAGTCACCGAATCGGGGGTTTAGGGTGATATCGGCTATTGCTTGCAATTGCAAATCTAGTTATGTCACCTAGACGAGTCGTTTTGACATGCTGTTTTTCTACGTTTCTTCTGATTATTAAGGTCTTTCACGACCCATGTCGTGAAAGCCTTATTGTATTTTTTCTGAACTTGAACTAGAATTTGGACACAAATTTCACAAAATTCATCTTTAAAAATATTCGACAAATCATTTTGATATTTGGTAGGGTAAGTTGGCCACACAATAGCATATCAAAAGTCACCCTGCTAAACAAACCTATTTATAGTAACAGAGTTTTCTCCCCTGATTTGTAAAACCTTGTTATCAGATAAGCTCTGAAACCGTAACAGATGGCTTACGAATTGTAATGACAAAATGTTTGTCAGGTGAAGACACAGCTTCGTCACATTTTTGTTGTTAAGTAGCGGCATGATGTTTTTGAGTTATTGCCCCTTTTAGATTTCAAGTTTTCGTATTTTTTTTTATCTCAGAAACCGTTAGTCGTAGAAACCTGGCACCTTCTGCATTTATCATTAATGATATTAAGTCATTTAAAAATGCCAAGATCAGAGGTCATCGCTGACCTTTATCGGTGACCTCTACCCTTGTCATCGCCTAAACTCAGAAACCATAAAAGATGGCTGATCAAAGATTTGACCCCTATATATGTAACAATTTTTTTGTGAAAAACGGTACATGTAATTCTGAGAGACCCAAAGACGGCTTAGTCTAGACAATTAATTATGCCCCCCTTTTCAAAACAATAGAAATAAATAAAGTTTAAATGTATAGAAAGTTTTGTCACTGAAGATTTTTGACAACTATGATTTAGTAATCACACCAGCAAAACTACAGTTTCAGATTTGTCTTTGTTTATAATTAGGGAGGGTGACATCTCGGTTTGAATCGCCCGCCATTTGAACTTCACATTACCCGGGTACGTTACCCGACAGGCGGCACCAAGTTGGCGGCACAGTCAGCTAGCTTCCATCGCTTTGAATCGCCCGCCATTTGAACTTCACAGGTTCGTTTACGTTTCCCGTCAGGTGGCGTATACGTATTCAGCTAGGCTTCCGGCTTCCACACGTGTTGCAAAGGAAACAGAAACTGTTTAACAGTGATTTGTTTCAACCGAGAGAATCACTGGCTAAGGGTCTTAAGAAATGGTAATCGCTTGCTTGGTTCTCGAACTTTGATACAATTCATTGATTTGCACCAGATTCCCAGTTGTTCTACATCTAGACTCGAAAAGGGCGATAGACCCATCACTCAAGTATTCAAATGCAATCTCCAAGGTGGGATATCAGTAATCGTGCATATTTTACCATGCTGGTTAAAATCGTCTATTTGTACATGATTAAAAACAGTAATGTTGGTGATAGAACGAAATCAAAAACTTGAATTAAATACGAGGGAAACCTACATGTAAGTAATTATTAACAAAACTATGAATACAAAATGTAGCACAATGCCCTTTTGAGTACAAGTATGTGGGGTAATGACCCACGAGCCCCCTTTCTCTTATTTGGTACATGTAATTTGCTTATATCGTCTTCAAAATAAATATTTACTTCTAAGGGACCGACCATTCAACTTGAAAGGGGGGTTATGGTTTTTTTTCTGGACAGAAAATTTTTGTCGCGCTTCCCTCGAAATAATTTGTTTATTTTTTTAACTTGTATAGAAAAATATTTTTTGAAATAAGCATTATTTTTTTTTTGGCCAGAAAAGCCCCTTCAGAATATTTTTTTCATCATTTTTGCAGCCAAAATATTTTCACATAAATTTCAGAATATTTTTTTCGAAAAAACCATAGCCCCCCTTCAGGTTAAATGGTCGGTCCCTAAATAATGTACAGAAATTAAAACCTTCATCACTATCTATCAGTTATCTGTTTTACTAATTACTAGCAAATTATTTTGTAAGATTTTATTGGGGGGTTATACATTAGATCATGACCCCATGCAGTAGAATAATACCCTGTCCACACTACAGTTTCATCACCTAAAACAGTAATTATTTTGCATTCATTCTACATTTATTGTTCACATATAAAACCTACAATGTATGTGGAATAATCGCACAATTTTCATTGTATGATCAAACCAGTCATGAGGTGGTCTGATTGGGCATTCATTCCAGAAATAGCTAATTAATCGGCACAATTAGACCTGATCTAGAATGAATCAAGATATGCACAGTGTACAGAATCTTAAAATACAGCAAAATGTAAACAATAACGTTTTTCGGGTATATCATTTTTTTGTGGTGTGGACATATTTTACTTTGATAACTGCGTGATTATCCATCACTGTGTGATTTATATGGAAACATAGCTGGAATATATAAGTTAACACAGTATACGTCATATTATTGTACGTATTAGTTTTAGGCACAGAAGTCAAACTAGGTTGTATCGACAGATGCCTATTATGCAGAAAACTCAGAGTATAGATCCTATTTGTTATTTTGCTAGAAACATTTGTACACCTGGGAAATATTAACACCCAATTATGGGGCCATGGTATATATGCATGTTTTTCAATGGGTCGTAAAGGGGGGTTCCAGTATATATTGTACAAAAATTAAATAGTTACAAAATGAAAAATTCTGTTGATCTCGCACATTTTGTACCAATATACAGGAATTAATAAAGATCTTTTACTATGTATGAAAAATAAAAAAGATAAGGACCATGTGTACGTTGCACGAACACAACCCTTTAGCATATTTAGCAGCTATTTTTTAATTTACTTATTATTATAAATAAATATGTGCCAAGGCCCCCTTCGAATTCCCCTCCGTTATAATATCCAACTCATATATGTCTGTCATATGTTTGTACATTTTTGTATGTGTTAAAACTTTGCTCTGATATGATTTTTAGTTCGCCTCGACGAAGTTGAGAAGGACTATTGGAGTACCTGCAGCGTCCGCGTCTACGTCCGCATTTAGGTATATATCTTGGTAACTATGAAGGGTAGGATCATCAAACTTTGTATACAGATGTATCTTGGGCTAACTCACAGCCTCCAAGAAAAAAGGTTTGTTTGACCTATATTTTCCGCTTGAATGACTTACATTCAGGTTTACGTCTGAGTTTAGATCTCAGTCACAATACATGGTAGGATCATGTTACGTTGCATATGCATGCATCTCTGGTGGTAGGTCAGCATCCAGGGAAAAATAGGTTACTTTGACCTGTATTTTCCGCTTGAACAACTTACATTCAAATTTACGTTGATATTCAGATCTCAGTCACTATACATGGTAGGATCATGTAACCTTGCATATGCATGCATCTCTGATGGTAGGTCAGCCTTCAGGCAAAATTAGGTCGCTTTGACCTATATATTACGCTTGAACAACTTGCATTCAAGTTTACGTCCAAGTTCAGATCTCAGTCACTATACATGGCAGGATCATGTAACCTTGCATATGCATGCATCTCTGATAATAGGTCAGTATCCAGGCAAAATTAGGTCACTTTGACCTATATTTTCCGCTTGAACAGCTTACATTCAAGTTTATGTCCGAGTTCAGATCTCAGTCACTACACATGTTACATTGTAGGATCATGTAACCTTTCATATGCATGCATCTCTGACGGAAGGTCAACATCCAGGCAAAATTAAGTCACATTGCCCTTTATTTTCTACTTGATTGACTTGCATCAAAATATACTGAAGACTTCAGATCTCGGCCACTGTACATGTAAGGATAATGTAAACTTGCAAATGCATGCATCTCTCACAATGTGCCATAACGAGGCGAACTTTGTAATCGGTGATTACCTATGCTTAAGTAAATTATCAAAAGTGGACACCATGAAAATGCAATACTTTGGACTGAAATTTTAATAACTTGCATTGTGCTATCCATTTCTTGCACTAAACATTCTGTTGACTGGAATGCATGTAATGAAAAATAAAATTGTCTATCTTTCTGACATAGATATTTACTGCTTTAGCCCTTTTTTCAATTGCATAACACCAAATTTGTAAGATATTATTTAGCCTCTTAGGACAAATTTAGCTAACGAATGTATATTCTGAGTAAACCTGATATTTTTATTACAAACTAATCAAGATTGGATAAAATTCTTATTAATTTCATTTGACCATTGATTATGTCCCTTTTCTTGTTGTTTAATTTATTTAATACACTTCTAGTGTATTTTGAAATAATGCGAAACTTTTTACCTGAATAATTAAGCTTCCATCATGTGTCCAAAAAAATTTGAGAGCAACATTCATTTAATATTGCAAACACAGAGAAACACTCTACCAGAGGTAGTCAAGGGATCAAATCAAAGTTTCACATTAATTTCAACCCAAGAAATGGGCATGCCATTGCTTTTACCAAAACAAATTTATCACTATCGACCAAGTGCAAATTGGTGAGATCATTATAATGGTCAAAACAATAGATGCAATTCAGATAAAGAAATGATCACTGTAACAAGTTGAATAATGTTTATTACAGTGATAATGACTTTTTCAAAAGTCACATATATTGATTTGACTATGACATTGTATGATTATGATCTCAGTGATTTGCACTTGGTCGAATATTATTAGGGCCCCGCCATATAGTGGCGGACGCCCTATAGTAATCACTCTGCTCGTCCGTGCGTCCGTAACAAAGTCGTGTCCGGGCTATAACTTTTTTGTCTTTTGAGGTAGGGTTATGCTATTTTGCATGTAGGTAGATCACCTTGAGACAATGTGTCATGTACCATGATTGATGACCTTTGACCTTGAACTTTGTTGTCAAGGTCAAATTATTGGTTTTATAAGGAAAAAGTCTTGTCCGGGCTGTAACTTTTTCGTCTTTTGAGGTAGGCTTTTGATATTTTGCATGTAGGTAGATCACCTTGAGACGATGTGTCATTTACCAGGATTGATGACCTGTGACCTTGAACTTTGTCGTTAAGGTCAAATTATTTGTTTTATAAGGTAAAGTCGTCTCCGGGCTATAACTTTTTTGTCTTTTGAGATAGGCTTTTGATATCTTGCATGTAGGTAAATCACTTCAAGATGATATGTCATGTACTATGATTTATGACCTTTGACTTTGAACTTTGCTATCAAAGTCAGATTATTGGTTTTGTTAGGAAAAATTGTGTCCGGACTATAATTTTTTGTCTTTTGAGGTAGGCTTTTTGCATTTGGCATGTAGATAGATCACTTCAAGGTTATATGTCATGAATTATGATTGGTGACCTTTGACCCTCTACATTCTGTTTATTTCTTGGAGATTATATTATTGTGTCCATACTTGTTTTGTGTCCATACTTGTTTTGTGTCCATACTTGTACTGTGTTCACACTTGTACTGTGTCCACACACACTTAAATTTGCACTTATTACAGCAGGCCCACAGAGATGGCTGCCATCTCACCAATGTTTAGTTTCTCCTTATTGTCCATCACAGATTGATATACAACTGTATACAAAAGAATTGTTGGACAATTCAAAAGGACCTGATTGTTAAGGATTAGTTCACAATAGTAAGTCTCCATTTTTGTACAGTATATGTTGTTTTGAAGCTACATGTATAAGCATGATAGGTATACCTGTGTGTGTACATGTAGGTCAGTTTCATCACATTAATAAAGTAATGAAATTGCTAGATTGGTTGCACAATAGGAACAGGTACATGTAGACCGTTAAAGTCATAGACAAGGGACAAAACCTCTAGGAAGAAAAGAAAGATTTTTCTTGGTATCTACTAGTATGGTACATAACTGAAGTGAATTTAATAAACAGAGAAATGAACACATGCATGGACATATACAATGTGAATGTATTCTCCAAATGGGGGGGTGCTTGAAATGGTTTCAAAATTTTCAAAGATGTTTTCTTTATTAGGCAGTTTAGTCATAGTATAGTGCACCTTCATTTTAATATTATTTAAATTGAGTCACTTATATATTTATTCTGTGAATTTGTACAAGTTTGTTTATTTATTTTTTTTTCATTTTATTAGTACTTATACTATACATATAGGTGACACTTGGTTGCTATAAGATTCTAAAAATAATAAAGAAATATGTCATTAATTTAGTCTTCCTTGCTTTAATAAATGACAATTCCCCGAGAAACTCGCACACTCTCGCAGCAGCAGCCCTTGTATAATAAAAAGTGCAATTTTTGGACATGAAACCGGTTTCTCAAACTATTCATCATGATATTAAACTAATTATAACATGTATAATTATAATCCCGCTCCGTAGGAGAGGGCGTTATCCTGTTTTACTCTTGTCCGTGTCTGTCCGTCCGTCAACCAGGAACATCTTTTGTCAAAGATTTCTCAGCTTATGTATTTAGTAAAGATTTGATATTTGGTCTGCAGCTTAAGAATGATGAGTTTTATTGTGTCTCCCCGTTTCAAGTCCGTAACTCATCTACCTCCTGTTTGGTGATAACTGTGATTTTTTTCCGATTATAGCCATATATTGAAATTTTTCGTCAAAGATTTTTCAGCTTGTGTATGTAGTAATGATTTGATATTTGTTCTAAAGCTTTAGTATGATGAGTTGTACCTTGTCTCCCCTTTAAGTTCGCCTCAACGAAGTTGAGGAGGACTATTGAAGTACCCAAGGCGTCCTCGTCTACGTCTACGTCCGCGTCCGCATTTGGGCATATATCTCTGCAACTATGAAGGGTAGGGTCATCAAACTTTGTGTGCAGATGCATCTTGGGCTATCTCATAGCCTCCAAGGAAATTAGGTCTCTTTGACCTATATTTTCCGCTTGACTGGCTTTCATTTAATTTTAGGTCCAAGTTGATATCTCAGTAACTGTACATGGTAGGAACATCTAACTTGGGTGTGCATGCATCTTTGTCCAGGCAAAATTAGGTCACTTTGACCTATATTTTCTGCATGAGCGACCTACATTCATATTTACGTCCGAGTTCAGATCTAAGTAACTGTACATGGTAGGATCATCTAACCTTGCATGTACATGTATCCTTGGCGGTAGGTCAGCATGCAGGCAAAATTAGGCCACTTTGACCTATATTTTCTGCATGAGTGACTTACATTCAAGTTTACGTCCGAGTTCAGATCTAAGTAACTGTACATGGTACAATCATCTAACCTTTCATGTGCATGTATCTTTGGGGTAAGGTCAGCATCCAGGCAAAATTAGGTCACCTTGACCTATATTTTCCGCATGATCGACTTACATTCATTTTTTTTCCGAGTTCAGATCTAAGCAATTGCACATGGTAGGATCATCTAACCTTGCATGTGCATGCATCTTTGGGGTATGTCAGCATCCAGGCAAAATTAGGTCACTTTGACCTATATTTTCCGCATGATTGACTTACATTCAAGTTTGTGTCGGAGTTAAGATTTAAGTAACTGCACATGGTAGGATCATCTAACCTTAGACGTGCATGCATCTTTGGCAGTAGGTCAGCATCCAGGCAAAATTAGGTCACTTTTCCGTTTTTGTCCGAATTCAGGTCTGGATAACTGTACATGGTAAGATCAACTCGCCTTTGTATACATGAATAAAGGATGGTAAATGAGCACCCTGGCCAAATTGGGTTTATGTGTCCATGTGCCATAACGAGGCGAACTTTGTAATCGTTGATTACCTATGTTTTAAGTATGTAACTCATCTACTTCCTGTTTGATGATAACTTTTTCCCACTATAGCCATATATTGAAATTTTCGTCAAGGATTTCTCAGCTATGTGTATGTAGTAATGATTTGATATTTGGTCTGAAGCTTTAGAATAACGAGTTGTATAGTGTCTCGCCTTTTCAAGTCTATAACTCATCTACTTCCTGTTTGACGGTAATTTTATTTATCACTGCAACTATGCCAATGCTTTGAATTTTGTCCTCACTTGTTCTGTGTCCTCGTCTGTATAATGTTCGCACATACTTACATGTAACTTAGCATTACAAATACAATATTGATTCAGGGTTCAATGAGCGGGGGTATAACTGGCTGCCATTCGACGACAGCCCTTGTTTGTCTTGTTGAATGATATCAAACATCTTTACCATATCAAAATGTTTGAATGTTTTCTTTGGAAATTCTGTGCATGCACTGTAAAAATTTTTTTAGTGTTTGAAAGCACAAAATAAGATTTTTGCCAGCGGTTACCTTCTTAATTGGTATATCTATATCTGAGAGTTGCTAAGCTCACATCTCAGAAGTCTTAGAACATACCAACATGTATCAGTAGTTTAGTTAAATTTCCATTATTATTTATTTTAGTCCATGGGCTTGAATAGCCCCCCGTGCCTCCCCAGCCCCCCAACTTCCGAACCCCACCCATTTTTTTAAGTCCGCATACATCCCCTCTTCAGAATAAAACATGTTAACACGAGCATAACCTACACGCTCTTGTGGAATTTGGCCCATTTTTAGACCCACCTACCGAAATTTTGGAAAATTTCGTTTTTCGTTCAAGTTTTTCTTTAAGTTGCTTCAAAATATTGACAAAATGCCTTCAAGTTATAAAAACGAGGTATCAAATGATTGCTTATTATATAAGCTTCACAAAGATTCAAGTTTTTATGATTTCTATGCCCAATACGTTCCATAGCGAAATTTAACGTACCCCTATCCCAATGAAATATTGACGAAAAAACTGATATTTTCATTGAAATTGCGTAAGTTTGATGGTCTAGAGAACCCGAAGTGCATCTCAATTCCCGATTCTGAAAATTGTTTTTAGCTTTTCAATCTATTTTCTTCAATATAAAATAGGTTAAGACAATGTTAACATATTTTAAATGACCAAAATTATATTTTCAAATATACCAAATACATGGACCTCTGAATAATTTCGTTTTTGAATAAGTTTTGTCTTTCTTTTGCCTAATATTATATTTTAGTAAACACATATCATTTAAACTTATCAAATAAAAGCTTATTATATTAGCTTTACAACCATAACAGATAATGGCCGTTTTGAGGTAATATATACATCATATATCAATAAAACTTACCCTTACCCCAACAAATTTACTCTAAAATTGTCAATTTTTTGTCTATTTTCGCAAAAAAAAAATTATCAGATGACGCAAAATAAGGGTTGTATAGGACAATGTTGCATAAATTATATTATGATTTTATATTTTAACAGCCATTTGTTGACATAAACTTAATATTTTGCCCGAAATTGGTGATAAATCGGAATTTTCAACATTTTAGAATTGTCCAAAGTCCACTGCTATATCGTTATATATGCCAAATCTGGAGGATATTTCTGCAACTATGACAATTAATTGTACCAAGCGACACATTTGGTGTCTTAAAACATTGCTAAGAAAAACAAGGAGTGTTAAATGTGACTCTGATTACAGAAAATCTTACCCCTACCCTAACAAATTTTCCCTGAAATTGGTGATTTTTGGTCTATGTTTGCATAACAAAAACCAGAAAATGTCTGTTGTATATGCCAATGTTGCATCAATTACATCATTATTTGGTATTTTAACAGCCATTGGTCGACCACAACTCAATCGTTCTCCCCAAATTGATGAAGAATGGAAATTTTCAACATTTCAGATTTGTTCATAGTTCACTGTTAAATGGCAATATATATCAAATCTATAGAATAGATCTGCAGATATGCCAATTAATTGTTCTAAGCAATACATTAGTTTAGAAAAACAAGGAGTGTTATATGTGACTCTACATACCGAAAATTGTACCCCTACCCCACCAAATTTTCCCTGAAATTGGTGTTTTTTTGTCTATGTTCGCATACAAATAACTGGAACATGCAAATTGTTTGTTGTATATTAAATTATTAAATAATGCTTTGGTATTTTAACACCCATTGGTCGACTAAAACTCAATATTTCTCCCTAGATTGATGAAAGATGGGAATTTTCATCATTTCAGATTTGTCCATAGTTAACTGTTAAGTCGCAATATGTATCAAATCTATAGAATATATCTGCAGATATGCCAGTTAATTGTTCTAAGCAATACATTAGATGTCTTAAAACATTGTTTAGAAAAACGACGGGTGTTGAATGTGACTCTAGATACCAAAAATCTTATCCCTACCCCAACACATTTCCCCCAAAATTGTCAATATTTTTTCTGTGTTGGGATAAAAATAACCACAACACGCAAATTCTGCGTTGCATATAACAAAGTTGCATGAATACTATCATGATTTGGTATTTCAAATCCCAGTTGTCAGCAAAAACTCAATTTTTTGTCCAAAATTGATAAAAAATGGAAATTTTTAGCATTTCAGATTTGTCCAAAATTCACTTTTAAATCAGTATATGTGGCAAATCTGGAGGATTTATCTGCAAATATGCCAATTTATTGTTTTAACCGATACATATATTATTTAAAAACACTGTTAAGAAAAATAAGGAGTGTTCAATTTGTCTCTATATACTAAAAATCTTACCCCTACCCCAACTTAAAAATCTCCAAAATATGACCGCCTGTACATATAGAAAAAATATACAATGTTTTTATCCCCATCATTACTACGTTTCGCTTTTCGTCAGTGTGTAAGCATAATCTACAATCCAATAAGCGCTTTTTCCAGACACTTTGACACTTTGACACTTTGAAGTAGTTAAAAAGAATAAATGTTATTTTACAAACTATTTACATTTAGTAACAAAGAAAAGATAAGATAATAGGACGTACAACAAAAATAAAGAAAACAAAATTCTGGCTTTTTTTATATATTTATGGTTTTTATGGGAATTTAATTACTTAGGCGGAAATATGTATTTCACCGTTAAACCATTAAACAGGCAATATATCAAAATATCAAAACCATAGATTACTAACAAATTCGATTTAAGTTTTGATAGAATTTAAACGAATAAAAAAGAAAAAAAGAACCATAAAAACCGATAAAAGAAGAAAAAGAATCAAATAAAATTAAAAAAAAAACTCATTTGCAGCATCAAATTCTACATAGAAATCATTTTTCATATAAATTGGATCATTTTTGTGTATTTAAACGACCATTTTGGAAACGGCAGCCATTTTGAAAAATCTTTTCGCAGATTCCTTCTTCTCATCTTATCAGGCTACGTCAAGATGTAGACAGAAATAAAAGCCCTGGCCTTGATAATCTGGACTTTTCTATGTATTGTGTGCGTTTTTGTCACATAAACATTCATTCGATATCCTTTCGTATTTTTCTATTTATACAAAATATGAACTAATTCTACAATGTTGTTACTGAGATATTGAATCCTCAATTTTTAACGTAAAATTGCGGTCATTTTAAATTTCAAACCCATAGCATACAATTTCAAATGGCGGTCCAGCCTTGTGCAAAGTTTGAAATCATTCCATTCAGCCATATAAGAATAATTCTTCGGACAAGAATTATTGGAAGAATAATAATAAGAACTAGATTTGCAATTGCAGGCAATAGCCGATGTCACCCCAGACTACAGATTCGATGATTCTATCTTGTTCGCAGCCTCAAAATCTACCTAGAAACCAATTTTCGTTGAAATCGGACAAAGTCGGACTTTGTACGTATTTCGGCGGCAATCTCGGAAACAGCAGCCATTTTGAAAATTTTTGTCGCACAGATTCCTTCCTCTCAACTTGCTGAACATTCATACAAAGTATGAACTTATTCCTCTAAGCAGTTCCAAAGATATAGAATCCACAATTTTTCAACGTAAATTGTCGGCCATCTTGGAAATGGCGGCCATTTTGAAAATTTTAAACGCTCAGCATATAACTTCAGATGGTGGTCCAACTTTGAAATCATTCCATTCAGCCATTTCAAAATAATCGCTCGGACAAGAATTTATTGGAAGAAGAAAAAGAAGAAGGACTAGATTTGCAATTGCAAGCAATAGCCGATGTCACCCCAGACTCCCCATTCGATGATTCCATCTTGTTCGCAACCTCAAAATCTACCTAGAAACCAATTTTCGCTGAATTCCGACAACGTTGAAATTTTGACGTATTTTGGTGGCCATCTTGGAAATGGCGGCCATTTTGAAAATTTTAAATGCACAGCATACAACTTCAGATGTTGGTCCAACTTTGTGCAAAGTTTGAAAACAATCCATCCAGCCATTTCAAAATAATCGCTCGGACAAGAATTATTGGAAGAATAAGAAAAATAAGAATAATAATAATAATCAGAAGAAACGTAGAATAACAACATGTCACCCCGACTACGTCTGGGGTGACATAATTCAAAAGCAAATTGTTCGAAGAACAATTGCAAGGTCTTTCACGAGCTTTCCATTATGTGCATGTTTTCCTGTTTTATTTTGTAAAGTTGTTCTATCACAAATATGTTATCCTTCTGAAAATTTGCATCCATATATGTTTTATATGTTGAATGCACCATGGGATCCAGTCCTTGAAACAATATTTGTCAAATGACAACATATTGCTAGCCAGAAATTTCTTATCTGTATAGGGTCCAATATTCAACTACATTGTATGTTCCGTGCTGGTGGCCATGCTTTTTATAGAATCAGAACGAAACGGGCAATCTTTGTAGAAGACGTTTAGTACATCATTCCTGTAAAATTTGGTTGAATTTGCTTCGGCAGTTTCATTGGAGAAGATGAATTTAATGTGATTTTCTAATAGGGTCCAATGTTAAACTATGTTCTGTGCTGGTAACCAATTGTTTTGTATTGGATCAAAAATTAAATGAGCAATTTTTCCAAAGGACCTCTAGTACATCATTCCTGTAAAGTTTGGTTGTATTTGCCTCAGCGGTTTCAGAGGGAGAAGATCAAAATGTGATTTTCAAATAGGGTCCAATGTTAAATTACATGTATGTTCTGTGCTGCCGGCCATGTTTTTTATCGTATCGGAACAAAATAGGCAATCTTTGTAGAGGACTTATAGAACATCTTTCCTGTAAAGTTTGGTTGAGCTTGCTTCCGTGGTTTCAGAGGAGAAGATGAAAATGCGATTTTCCCATAGGGTCCAATGTTAAATTATGATCTGTACTGGCGGCCATGTTTTTTATCAGATTGGAATGAAATGAGCAATCTTTGAAGTGAACCTTTAGTACGTCATTCCTGTAAAGTTTGGTTGAATTTGGGTCCATGATTTCAGAGGAGAAAATGAAAATGCAATTTTCACCTTGGTTCAATGTTAATCTATATTCCGTGCTGGCGATCATGTTTTTTAATTGGATCCAAAGGAAACGAGCAATCTTTGTAAAGTAGTAAAGGACATTCAGTACATCATTCCTGAATAGTTTGGTTAAATTTGCTCTAGCAGTTTCAGAGAAGATGAAATTGTGATTTTCCCATACTAGGGTCCAAAGTTAAAACTGTGTTCTGTACTGGCGGCCATGTTTTTTATCGGACCGGAACGAAATGAGCAATCTTTGTAAAGGACATTTAGTACATCATTCCTGTAAAATTTGGTTGAATGTGCTTCAGTGGTTTCAGAGAAGATAAAATTGTGATTTTTCCCATAAACTCCAATGTTAAACTAAAGTTCTGGGCTAGCGGCCATGTTTTTTATCGGATCGGAACGAAATGACAATTCTTAGCTAAGGACATTTAGTACATCATTCCTGTGAAGTTTGGTTGAATTTGCTACAGTGGTTTCAAGAGAAGATGAAAATGTGAAAAGATAACAGACGGACGACAGACTCTTTGGGTCAGGTGAGCTAAAAATACCATACAACATGGTCTTGGTCTACAGTTCCGCCATTAACTTAGGAACATTTTTTCCATTAAACTTCTTCAGTGGAAGAAATAGTCCGTGGGCTGGAAATACTTTCCGTGCACCCCCCCCCCCCAATTCCGAACCAGACCGGTTTCAGTCCTTCTATGTCCCCTCTTCAAAATAAAACATGTTATCAAGAACATAACCTGCATGCATAAACAGTATAGGGCAACTTTTATAGTACACCCGAAAAATTATTGTATTTTCGTTTTAACATAAGTTTCATATTTTAACCTCCATAACTTTTTACAGATAAGTAATATGCACTGAAGTTTGGTATCAAATTAAAGCTAAATAAATATTATGCCTTACAATGAACACAAGTTTGGGTACTTTACGCAATTTTATGAACTGGGGATACAAAAAATCTACCACTACCCCTGCAAAAAATTGCGAAAATGTCGATTTTAGGCTGTCAATTCCTTTCAGATAAACAACCCTCGTCATTGGATCTAGTTTTTATGCCTAACTTATCAGTTCTGATACAATGTTGGAGAATAAGACAATTAACGTCCATAAAATTTTATTTTCGTTATAAAATTTTTGAAAAATGGAATTTGTCGGAATTTTAGATTTTTCACAATTTCGACTTTTTGACTTAAGGGTCGTAAAAATCTGAATATATATTTAATAATTGCCGATGCAATAATAATTTATGATATGTTAGCAACAAATTATACGGAAAAATTTTAGTTTCAGATATATTTTAGGTTCATCAATGTCAAAATTACCACCCCTCCCCCTAAAAATTAAGAGAAAATTTGAAATATTCAGGCTCTAAATGATAAAAAGATAATGTTCAATGGGAATTCTAGCGTGTATTTCACTACAACTGACATGCAGAAGATCATTTAAGTAGATTAAAACTTTTCAAAAGGTCTGATATCGACTCTTCTGTCCGAAATTGTATGAAAAATGGGAATTTTCCGTTTTTGAAAATTTCTGCTGTTTTGACTTTTAGATGCAAATACTTCATGAAATTGATATATAACTTGAAAATGTTGATAAAATATCGTTTCACCATATCTAAGCAATTAGAAAGTATGCTTTTAAGCCTTTTCGACTAACTACAGTCTCATAAATTACAAACATATTACCCCTTACCACACATATTCAACACAATTTATTTCATTTTATTCAGCTTGAATAGCTTTTTACATTGTATAAAGGTCCAATGACATATCATTTTTAAACACCAAAACACATAGAGCCTCCAATTTATCAAAAATAAGATCATGCGCCCGGTTTATGGGCAGTTATTCAGCGATTTAATTTTGAATTTTGGAAAATTCTGAAATACTGAAAATTTCCATTTTTCACGATAATCGTCCAAAATATTCAATTTTACCCATAATTTGGTGTCAAAATTACATATTATGATAAATCAAATACATCTTTTGCAAAGAAAGTAAAACATTAGTATGCTTTGATCATTTATAGGAATATTATATAATTTTTTTTTCATATTTAGCATCGACTCAAGATACGGAGGACCAATGCAGCCTTTGTACAAACAGCGCAAATATTTTTATTGGAAAAACAGGTAACGTTTTAGAACACACACACGTATATATATATGGTAAATGGTAAATGGTATTAAGTGGGGTAGAAATGTTACTTTTTTATTGTTTAATTATAGTTATTTTAATTGACAAAATACTTAAATTCTTCATTCCTAAATTTAGAATTGATATGAAAAAAGCGCAGATTCCAACGGATGAACCTAAAGATACATATATAACAAATGAATCGGCATAAAAGATAAATTTAGTGTCTGCCATTCAAAGTGTTTGCTAAAAACACCATCTTCTGATTTTGACCAAAATTGCCATTATTCATGCTTATATATGTGCAAATATTTGTTTCCGCCCTTTGTAGCGTGCATTCAGAATATCAGTTCGAACAGGATCTAATTTTATACGATATGCATTCTTTCTGAGGTTCTTCAAAGGAATCAGCTTTGTATAAAAACGAAACTGTCAACAAATCATCCGAAAAAAATACCAAATGGAAACCACCCTTCTGTTAAATTTCAAATACTAATTATTGCGTGTCCGAAAATTTTGAAATCAAACGAAGTGAAAACGTACTTTGAGTTTGGCTATAATCTTTACTTTGTCATGCACTTTTGATGATCAGATACACTTTGGTTTCAAAACAAAGTTTTTCTTTACGACGATTGTATATTTCTCAATTATCTGTACCATACAGCGATTTTGCAGCATAAGATGCCTAGTATGCGAAATGTTAAAAATATCGTAATTTTTAGAAATCTATATATTCACGGAAAACAATTAGAGAATAATAGAGAATTGTAAAGTTCTTTTGCACACAAAAAACCCCCAAAAAACTTAGGGTCAATTCCACTATCGACAAGCTACGAATCGATGAGGTCATTATGATAGTCTAAACAATAGATGCGATCCCGATAAAGAAATTTTAACTGTAATAAAATGATGGATAATGTTTATTACGGTAATAATGATTTTTTCAACAATTGCATATATTGCTTGACTTTTATAATTGTCGATTTGCACATCGCCGATAGTAATCTATCTGTCTTGTGTTAAAAAAACTATTTAAATTAATTTTCAAAAATCTTACGGATAATTGCACTGGGAATGGGCTACAAAAATGAATCTTGATAAACACTACTATTTAGTTATGCCTCAAAATGTCATGGTCGATGAGCAACATTTGGTATTTCTGTCAAAGCATTAATTATATTCTGTTTTGTCATTATTACACACACACACACACACACAAATGCACATGCACCCACAATATTTCACTGGGAAAGATATTGCCATCAATTAATTTATATTGTAGATTTTTTTTCCTGGGGTATATAAGAAATGCATGTAGTAACGAAGCTGACAAATATTTATGAAAGCGGATTTTTTGCCACGACATTTGATGCATTTATTTTATGACAGTTGAATGGTACTTTAGAATTTAATAATATAACATTGAGCAAAAAAAACTTCATTTTGGAATGTATTTTTTTTTCAGCCAATTGTACAGACCGTAAGTTGCTGTTAAGTTATATCATCAACGCATATAGGTGCAAAACTACAGAAAAAAGGCTTGATAATCAAAACTACACATTTTTATAAAAATATAAGATAATAAGTAACACCATTATGAAGACTAAGAATTTGAAGGAAAGACACATTTGAATAATACAAATTTGAAGACAGATCCAAGGAAGTGTTAAGAGTCAAAAACTGATGTTCCTTTATCAGAAATCGCCAGGAAAATGGTTGTAAAATGACAATTGGAGTAAAATAACATGAGTACAACTTCAAAACAAATGCACATATCAGTTTTTCTTTTGTCTGTTTTTATTATGTGTGTTTCAATTAATCACAAGTACACTGAATAGACATCTTATTATTTGAACAATTATTGTTACTTTTGGGTCTTCACATCGCGATTTTTGGATCTGCGTTCGGGTTTCCGTCGAACGTCCATCAACATTGTTAAACACAGGTAAATCTTGTTGACACAGCTCCGCAAAACGACCATTTCGGTTATATTCAAATTTTAAAGAATAATTAGTCACTATATTTACCAGATTATATCGCATCGCCATTATGATTTGTCAAATATTGTTCGAGTTATGGGAGTTTAAAAATATTCAAATATTCAAATTTTATAGAATTATATCACCATGCGTACTATAACATTGAGAAGGATTAAAAAAAATAAAAAAATGAATAATTATGATTAAATATGTTTGAAATTAAAAGCAGAATATAAGCTTGAAGTGTCACGTTTAGTATGATTTGATAAAAAAGATACCTGGAAACTTTATAATTCAAACTGAAATATTCCTTTCATTAACAAAACTTGTACTATACAACAAATATTTTGTTAACATCAAAACACTTTCTTATCAGAGTGGGTGGGTGGGGGTTCTTCTTTTCCTTAATAATAGAAAAAGTGATATCTGAAAAATTGAAATGATAAAACCAAGTTAGATTATCAATTGAATGTCTAGAAGTATATTCAATATCCTTAAGAGCTAGCTTAAAGTTTCTGTTTCTACTGAGTTCAAAAATTTAATAATATTAGAATAAAAAATACACTATTTTTAGCTCACCTGACCCAAAGGGTCAGTTTGTTTGAGCTATTGCCATCACTTGGCGTCCGTCGTCCGGCGTCTGTCGTCCGTTAACTTTTCACATAATCATCTTCTCCTCTGAAACCACTGAAGAAAATTCAACCAAACTTTACAGGAATGTTGTACTAAAGGTCTCTTACAGAGACTGCTCATTTCGTTGCGTTCCGATAAAAAACATGGCCGCTAGCGCTGAACTTAGGTTTAACATTGGACCTTATGGATAAAAACACATTTTCATCTTTTGCTCCGAATCAATTGTAGCAAATTCAACCAAACTTTCCAAGAATATTGTACTTAAGGTCCTTTACAAAGATTGCTCATTTCGTTCCGATCCGATAAAAAACATGGCCGCCAGCGCGGAACTTAGGTTTAACATTGGACCCTCTGGCAAAAATCACGTTTCCATTTTTGCTCCGAAACAATTGTAGCAAATTCAACCAAACTTTACAGGAATGATGTACTAAAGGTCCTTTACAAAGATTGCTCATTTCATTCCAATCTGACAAAACATGGCCGCCAGCATGGAAGATGGTTTAACATGATAGGACTCTATGGTAAAATTACATTTTTATGTCCTCCACTACAACAACTGAAGCAAATTCAACCAAACTTTACAGTAATGATGTAAGGAAAGTTCTTTACAAAGATTGCTCATTTGGTCCTGATCCCATTAAAAACATGGCTGCCAGCGCGGAACTTAGGTTTAACATTGGACCCTATGGGAAAAATCACATTTTCAAACCACTGCAGCAACTTCAACCAAACTTTTCAGGGATGATGTACTAGAGGTCCTTAACAAAGATTGCTCACTGTGCACTGATCCGATAAAAACATGGCCGCCAGCGTGGAACTTTGGTTTAACATTGGACCCTATGGGAAAAATCACATTTTCATCTTCTCCTTTGAAACTACTCAAGAAAATTAAACCAAACTTTACAGGAATGATGTACTAAAGGTCCTTAATAAAGATTGCTCATTGTGTGCCGATCCCATTAAAAACATGGCCGCCAACACGGAACACGGTTTTACATTGGACCCTATGGGAAAATCACATTTTCATCTTCTCCTTTGAAACCACTGAAGCAAATTCAACCAATCTTTACAGGAATGATGTACTAAAGGTACTTAACAAAGATTGCTCATTGTGTAACGATCCGATAAAAACATGGCAACCAGCACGGAACATAGTCTAACATTCGACCCTATTGGAAAATCACATTTTCATCTTCTCCTGTGAAACCACTGAAGCAAATTCAACGAAACTTTACAGGAATGATGTACTAAAGGTCCTTTACAAAGATTGGTCATTTCGTCCTGATCCGATAAAAAACATTGTTACCAGCCTGGAGCATAGTTTAACATTGGACCCTATGGGAAAAATCACATTTTCATTTTCTCCTCTGAAACCACTGAAGCAATTCCAATCAAACTTTACAGGATGACGTTTGGAAAGTCAACAAAGATTGCTCATTAGGTTACAATCTGATAAAAAACATAGCAGCCAGCACGGAGCATAGTTTAACACTGAACCCTATGTGGGAAAATAACATATTTATCTTCTCCTCTGAAACCACTGAAACAAATTCAACCAAACTTTAGGGGAATAATGTACAGAAGGTACTTTACAAAAATTGCTCATTTCATTTCGATCGGGCAAAAAGCATGGCCTCCGCTGCAGAACAAAGTTTTAACATTGGAGCCCGGTATGAGAAAACCATCCTTTTCATTATCTTCTCTGAAACTATTCAAGCAAATTAAACTAAATGTATAGAAGGTCCTTTGCAAAAATTGCTCATTTCAATAGGATCAGAGAAAAAACACAGATACTAATGGAGAACATAGCTAAATATTAGACCCCATTGGTAATAAAAACATATTTTTGGTCATGCATGGCATAGAATTATTTTGTCAGATGAGCGATACAGGGTCAGTCTCTGAGCCTCTAGTTTTAAATCCCTTAAACACTGAATGACTAATTATTTTTGGGGGTTTTTTTACCAACAATCAGGCTTTTACTTTCAATGATAGCAGTTCTTTTCAAGGATACATTGATTTCATCAATAAATGTTAGAAAATGGATAACAGGAAACACCTACAAAAGCTGAAAATTATAATTACATGCAACAATTTGCAAGGGAACTACACAAGAAAAACACGTATAAGACAAAAGACAAACGTAGAGAACGATAGGAACTCGGGACAGCCGGACTTGGTACCGGCACTAGCAAAAGCCAGCGGTAGAGTTAAACCGGTTAAAACTGAAAAACTATTACATCAAGGTTTTCGTTATCATAAACTAGTTAAAACCTTTACTAAATTTTATCATCGATATAAAGACTTAGTTCGTAAATACAATGCAACCTGTAAACATCTTATCAAGGCTGGCATTTCACACCCCTTATTTTATGGTAATGTTTTACATAAAAGTAAAAAATACTTACACTCGCCTAACAAACTTATAAAACCTTTAAATCGTCTAATTCATAAGGGTTATAATTACGGTATTGTCGTCAAGTCATTACGTATGGCCTTCTTTGGTATTAACATTGATTTTTTGATAGGGTCTTTGCATTTTAACTAAATACATTTTAAATTTCTAAAATCAGTATTGCATGGACACGGGTTATGTATTCCGGTATATACATGAAATCATTATGCTAAACTCCTCACAGGAAGGGATCTTGATGGAAGCTGTATACTGAGGGTACATAACTTAATTTGTCAGTTGGTAATGCGTCTAGAGCTGGCATGTCAGTTAACTGCTAGTAGTCTCTTGTGATTTCATGTTTATGTCCGTATATTTAGTTCTTTCAGCTTCATTTTTCACAGTTGACTCAGTCCTGTTGCCAACTGAATTTTACTGTTGTTACGATCGTTTTTTTATTTATCACATTGGCTATAGGGGGAAGGTTTGGGCCCAATAAAACTAGTTTAACCCCGCCGCAGCAGGTTTGCGCCTGTCCTAAGTCAGGAAATTTATTAAGCCTTTGTGTGTCTTGTCTGTTTTCTAGTTACTTCACTTTATGTCTATCGGAGTCTAGGAAGATGCTTATTTCGCTGAACTTGATTACTCTTTTATTTAGGGGCCAACTCCGACCTACCGTTGGCTGTGGGGTTTCCTCACCGTTCATTGAAGATCTTATGGTGGCTTTGAGTTGTTATTGCTCCCCTTAGGGTCATTGTCTCTTTGACACATTCCCCGTTTCCCTTCTTTTTCTTATAATGGGTACCCAAACCTCCTCTTTATCTGTCCCGTTTCCCTATAGTGTAAACAATACGAATAAAACCCAATACAGGTAGACTACTAATTCCATGACCACAATCTTGATACGAGAGAAAAAGACAATACGTAATTTTGAAAGATGGGTCAAGAGGTGCTCGCCGCTAAACTGCCGGCTAGCTCAAGGAGCCTAGTCTGCTGGTAGAACACTGTTGCACTACGGAAGAAAAATGAAACTCAAAACTTCCCGAAGGGTTTGGTCAAGAATCATCATAAATTTCAGTAGACATCGGCAGTATCAGTGAGAGGCCAGTATGTGTGCAAAATTTTCAAGTCCATAGGTCTCAAAACTAATTTAACGGATGCCAGCAGAATATCTTGCCGATATTCCCTATTACGTAAAGAATGTAAGTTTCGTTCAAGCTTTTCTGGATTTTTAATCAGTTTCTGGCATTTTTTAACAACATTTCCGTAAAATTGAGGACTAGAAATGCCCATAGTAATAAGCTGTTAACGAGTAACGCCCTATTCAGATATAACATATTTTACGAAAGGATATGGAGTAAATGAACATGAGATCATAACACATATGTTAACTCCAACTGCAATAATTTTAATGAGCTGTATGGCCATTTCGGAAATTTATTCCTCATCACATGTTTATATCTATTACATAACTTCTTAAATGTATTCAACAACTTATGAAATCTGTAACCCTGTTGTTAAAGTTTGGCTGTGATAGTACGGTTACATTCATTGAAATCATCAAGAGTAGAACAAACTCGTGCGAATCGTACCAGTTGAGAAATATACACCCCATAGGATGGAGCAAGGGGGATGTCGCCGTCAAGAAAAGGGAAATTAGCAAATTAGAAAATAGCAAGTATACATAAATTCCATTTTTTTTAATGATCGGTAGGTTGTGATAGTTAGTGGAGTTTTTGGTTGCCATAGAAACCTAACAAGAAATCGAAATTATAGAAAAAATATTCCTCTATATATACATATTTTTTTTACAATTTCAGCAATGTGCATTTACTAGATTACAGTATAAGAGGAAACCCTGTCCATTTTGTTTTGAAATGGGGACTCAGCAATATATTAAACCGATATTTTAGGGGATTCCCTGCAGAAGTATTCGTTTTTAAGATGAGATCTGATATGAAAAAGAAAGGAAGTGGGGTAAATGTCAAGGAGACAACATCCTATATCCAGGTTGAAATAGATTGTGTTTTTTTTTCTGCCCAGGAAACCAAAAAGAGCCAAGGAATCCAAGATAAATTATTTTCCTACATGTTTTTTTGTTTGCTTCACAAACCTGTGGAAGCTATAACCTGGCACTTGCAGTGCATTTTTAATTGTATTCCCATGCTAAAAACACCACTTTTAATCAATGCAATTTTTCGAACATGTGGATGCTGAACTTTCTTGTGCGGCGGGGCACATATAGCTACGAGTAGCAATCTTGTTTCGGATCTTACTCACAAGACACCAACTTTTGTTTCAAACTTATTATATCAAATTGTTTCAAAGCATATTGTAATAAAACTAAAATAAATATGTTTGATTATCTTATAAGAGTACATTTATTATACAAACAAATTTTACAGTATGATGCTTCAATTTTCTTTGGAAAGGTTGTCTTCCTTTCCCATGCAAAAAAATCATGAATCCTTAATTTCTCACGTCGTTGTTTTTTGTCTTTGTTTTTCTCTGGTGCTGTTCTTGTAATGTCTTTGGACTTTGATTTTTGTGATCATCACTTCCCTTGTTCATTCTGTATTCCACTGCTATTGTTTTAGCATCTGGTTGCTCTAAATTGCAACAGAATTATTTAATCTCACCTTAAAAAAGTAAATGTTTAAATACAATCAAAATCGTATAATTTAAATGAATAGAAATAGAGTAATAAAGTTTATTAAAGTGTTGTATGTTATCCATACTTATTTTTTTCTGAAAAGGAATATTTCATAAATTATTATTTAAATCTGGGAATTATGCATTTTAAAAACATGTAAAAAAATTGACAAATATGAAAAGGAAAGGAAATGGGGTAAATGTCAAGGAGACAACATCCCATATCCAGGTTAAAACGACCTAAAACAAAGCATCTAGGGGTCACCGTGCGGTCTTCAACACAGTGAGGAACCTCACACCATATAGCAAGCCCTAAATGGCCCCAAAAGGTAAAATGTGAATAAATCAATGGAAACAAACCACATCCAATAACCCAAATATCAAGAAACTAAAATTTTATAAGAGGACAAGGACAAGCATGACCAACATATTCCTGACTTGGGACAGGCGCAAAAATTGCGGTGCGGGTTAAACTCGTTTTCTTAGATCCAAACCCTCCCCCTATGTGTGGTGAATGGTTAAAAAATAAATACAGAAAAAGACTCACAGTAAAAATCAAACTAGAAAAAAGTTCAACTTATTAAGACGAGTACCCTTACAATGAAGTACATGTAACATGAAGACAATACACACAGGTACTCTCCGGACAAATGCTCGCAATAACTCACAGCTAGCTAAGGACATAGTTTCCGTTGACTATGATATCAAGCCTTCTTACATATGAAACGTCAATTTAAATACTTCTAAACAGATTTGGTATAACAACATCATCAATTATGAAAGAAGAACATGATATTGTGCAATGCCAAATATTGCCAATATGAAAAATTGTTTAAATTTAGTTATGGTGTAAAGCATTTAAGAGATGATCAATATACCAGAAGTAAAGATTTAACAACAATGCTGTATTTATATCCTTTATGAATAAATTGTTCAACGGATTAATAAGTTTTGAAGGAGAATGTTTGAATTTATGTGCTTTGTAAATAATATTGCCATAGAAGTTTGGATGTGAAATGCGCTGACGTATAAGAGCCCTGCATGTAGAAGCAAATTTTCTTACTATGTCAATGTATCTATAATAAGATTTAGAGAATGTTATGATTAAAACAAAGCAATTGATCAATTTTCATATAAGAATGTTGTTGCTTTCGATGTTCATAAATTGACAAATCATTCTTTTTTGCAAAGGTATCGCTAACACCAGATATTGGAGTTTCCGATAATTAAATTTGAGAACGAAAATTACCATCATGAAGTTGATACAAAATATAAGTCAATACCTTAATCAAAACATCAGAGAAAAATACAGATTAAATGAAGCATATAGTTTCCACAGCCAGAACTAGTTAATTATGAAATTTCTAACATCGAGTTAAATCAAAATTGTAAATGATTGAAAGCGATGCTTGCCTAGCTTTTAACATTTGAAAATGTATTAAACGAAATGCGAGAAATTTCATGATTAAAGCGTTTTTAAAAAAGTTATGGAAACTGTTTCTCTATTGACTGGACAAAAAACACCGAGCAGTGTATTGCGAATAAATGTGCGCGAAATTTCATGAAACTTGTTCTCCTCTGTAGAGTTCTCTCTCAGGAAATGTGAAAAATGGATTCTGTTTTATTACTTATGGGAGACATTTTTTAAAAGATTCGGATATGTGTGAAATTTTCTATCCATTACTAATATGATGAAAATAGAAAGTGATGAGTATAATTATATTCCATAACATTTTAAAAAAAGGGACTGTAAGTCTCGTACATTTTTTAAACTTCCGGGCAAATGAATTTTACCCAGAAATGGTATTTTCAGCAGAAACGTATGACGTTTGAAATAAAGAATTTAACGTCATAGACGCCATTTTTGGCGGCAAACCATTTTGAATTACGTTTTTATCGTGAATTTTCGTTGTCACCTGACGAGACTTACTGAACCAATTATCTCATGAGTATACACATTGTAACTAACACACTGTAAAGGAATACTCTGAAAAAAGCAAACAAATTGCCTAAGCAGTTGTCTCGCATTTAAATATAATCAATAACAGCAAAGAAAGCATTCATGAAAATTGTATTTTATTATTGTCGTTAATCTATTGAGGAAGTGTAATGTAGCACACAAACTTCAAACGTCTAGTAAACTCCAGGAATAAGGCAAATATTCAAGAAAAAACTGCGGTATTTTTGATTTTTTTAATATCTTTTATTGATTACTTCACACACACAGAAATAAAAAAAATGTTTTAATTGGTTTTTCTTGTAAAAAATGAAATATATACAATTTAAAACCATATGCTATTTTTCAACGAAAGTTATGAAATGCATTTAGCTCATTTTCATATGGAAACTTATTCACATTTATATTTGTTCTAATCTTGACAGTTGTCGATTTGCAGCAATCACTCCGTTTTTCTGCAGTATTCCAGTCACATGCAACACAACAAGTTCAGCACAGTGCACTGAGCCTGGTTCGTTGGATATCGGGGAATGTGATAACACGACTCCGGTTTCTACAACAACAACGGAAAAACCACGTAAAAAATGCAGACATCTTTATAAATAAAGGTCATACTTTATATACCTAGTTGGACCTTACTATAAGATTTGTACATATTATTTTGACAGTCGTATATCGTAAAATATCATCACATTAAACTCAAATGCTGGCGAGCAGGATATTTTACGATTTACAGCTTTCAAAAATCTCATATTTCGTTTTTTTTTAAATTTTATATGCAGAATTAATCAGGTTTGTCAAATAAGCAAGCCAAATACTACAAAAGTAGTGCTTAATGGCCACATTCATATCATTCAGGCTTAAATAGAAATAAAATGTGCTGTAACGTTATTATCACATCCAAAATTTAACAAGGTTACAGATTTCATAATTGTATACTGCTAAGAATTTGTAAAGAACAAAATAAACATTTGATCCTAAATATGGCATGACTCAAAGACAGTTCTAAACAAAAGAAACTTCTCACCTAAATTTTTTCAGGAATGATAAAATGCCAGAAACGGATAATGCTTCAATAAAACCCAGGATTTAAATAACATTCTTTACGTAATAATAGATATCGTCGGGATATTTTACACGAATCCGCTTGAATTTTTGATCCAATGACCAGAAAATTTAACGCATAAACTAGCCTCTCAATGATACTGTCAATGTTTACGGAAATATATAATGATTTCTTACCCAACTTTTCAAAAAGATTTGAGTTTATTTTTTTTATTCGGTACTATTTGACCCTTATTTCTAAATTACGTTTTTTCCAATTTTTTCATCTTTGTCAAGATAGTGGTCTTAGTGATGGTAACCTACCTGCATTGGGATTTGTTTGTATGTTTATTACACTATAGAGAAACGGAATAGAGAAAGGGGATGCGCATTTGCAGAAAGTAAATTCACAGTAACTTCGGTATTTAGTTATCTGTTACCACTGGGTCGATGCCACTGCTGGTGGACTGTTAGTCCCCGAGGGTATTCACCAGCCCAATAGTCAGTACTTCGGTGCTGACCCGAAAGCCGATTATATTTGGAACCATACAATATCTAAATTTTTGAAAATTTAATTGAAAACTAAGGAGTATCTCTCACGCAAAGCTCTGTCCTTAGCTGATTTTGGCTTTACATTTAGATCATATTGGTTATTTGTTCTTTATCAGTTTTTAAACTTCTTTGAGTTTATGGTCTTCCAAACGTTTAGATTTTATCTGCACTGATGAGACATAAGTTGTCGAAATGCGTATTTGCAGAAAGTAAATTAACAGTAACTTCGGTATTTAGTTATTTGATAGTGTCAGTACCAAGTCTGGCTTTTCCGAGTTCTAGTCGTTAGCCACGTTTGTTTTTTGTCTATCATAAGTGTTTTTTTTTTGTGAAGTTTCCTTGTAAATAGACCATAGGATTTACCAGACTACTTTTCAATACGTCACAG
This sequence comes from Modiolus philippinarum, assembly GCA_002080025.1. NCBI lineage: Eukaryota > Metazoa > Mollusca > Bivalvia > Mytilida > Modiolidae > Modiolus > Modiolus philippinarum. The sequence goes on from MJUU01018874.1 coordinate 296,030, forward strand.
TATAGAAAACGTTGGTCACATGGGGCGGACACGTTTGTGACGTAGAGCAGACAAACAACAACTGGTGAATCTGAATACTAGAACTCGGATATGGTCTATAATGGCCCGTTATTGTCATTTTCGGCCAATGTAGGTGTTATCTGTTGTTGTTATTGTTTCCTTATTTGTAGATATTTCGTAATTACAGAGTAATTTTTGATAGTCAACATTTTAAAAATTTTGACACATTTCAATTGAACATCATTCTTTTAACTGGAAATTAAGTTCGTTTTCCTTGCAGTGTTTCTCCATTGATTTCTATTATTTATCATATGCTTAGTAATAAATACAGACGTTTTGAATATGCGATACAGTGCATGACTTAATTCCGTATTCACACTATGACGTCATACCCTTTATCGCATGGCTTACCCTTTATCACACACCCTTAATCGCATGGCTAGACATGTATCATACCCTTTTTCCTAATATTTTTTTTAATTCGACTTATTTTCTTAAAATGAAAGTGGCGGTTAAAAAAATGGGGGGTAATGTTTTTGGGGGTGAAAAAAATTGGGGGGGTAAAAATATTTGGGGGTAACAAAAATTTGTTTGGCGTGAATTTTGGTGTCAATTTAAAAAATCTAGCAAACCTTTTCCTTTACATGTTAGATTTTATACCAAACTTCCAGTCCTTTCTGCCCATTTTGAAATTGTTTTTTTTTTAACAAAATACTTGCATTTTCTCTTTCCGATTTCATTTTTTACAGTATGTTTGGGATTAGGTAGCCCTCTGTTTAAATATATGATAAAATGTATAATACATGGCAAAATCCGTATCACATGCCGTATCATCCCTCGGGCCGGAGGCCCTCGGGCTGATATTGTTAACTTGGGATGATACGGCATGTGATACTGATTTTGCCATGTATTATTTATAAATTATTACATGTCGTTTTCCGTACCGGCCCTGGTATTAGCCCGAGACGCCAATATCAAGCCCGAAGGCGTAGCCTGAGGGCTGATATTGTTCGAGGGCTAATACCAGGGACGGTATGGAAAATGACATGTAATGATCTATTTATCACATATTTTAAATCTGAGGAGGAAGAGAAAATACAAATCTGAATAAGATGTAAAGCAATAGCAGTATTTTTAGCATTTATAAAATATCATGGATTAAATGTTTAAGAGAAATTTAGGTCTGCGGCAAAACACGTAATGCCATTTTTTCGATAACCGAATCAACAATAATGTGGTATTATAGAAAAAGTAAAATTCCTTACAGGAAGTCCTTGCGTACGTTTACTACCTATCTTAGTGGGAACCAGTTTTTGTAGGGTGCATTAGGTTTGCTGCGGTTTTGTCTAGTTTTTGTAGATTTGTTTTGTGTTAGTCCGTTTGCCTCCATTTGTTTAAAAGGTCAATTACCGTGTTATTTTTTATATTTTTTTTCAGAATTCCCATCTTTCTCTCTGTTTTGCTTCGGTATTCGTTTTCCAATGCATTTGCATGTTGAGTTCCAACCGGACGTGATTATAATGATCTATAACATCCGTAAATGATGGCTGACATCAACAAAGCTAAAAAGGATACAGCTATCTCCATTCTTAAACAATAATGAGCCAGAGCCGGACGTTTTTTTAATCTAGATCTCGAAATCCTGAGCTTTAAAACATGTAATCCCGACATCCCGAATAAGCTCCCCCACAAATAATATATACAATATAGTGTCAAGTGAAATGCCAATAAAAAGGAAAGCCAGCGAAATGGTTATAAAAATACGTGACGTCACTCGAACGTTTGGAGTGCGAAACGCGAATATAGTACATCAGTATAATTAAATCTTTTATAACAGGATATATTCAGTTAAATTCATCACTGTAAAAATTCCGACAGACTAATCTTCAATATTTGATTGACAGATTACCGGAAATGAATTTTGAGGGCACATAATGGATTTTTGAGGGCGAATATTTAAATCAGCCCTGAGGGCAAATAACCTCATCTGACTTCCGTGTGTGATAATCCCTATTTATCAGTTGGGTGTAAACAGACAAAAATATTCAAAACTTTAAAATAGTCGTTTTATTTACATACTAAATAGATGAATTAATCTAAAATTAATTTTCTATTGATAAATGGATCATTTGTTATAAAACATTTTCTTTCATTCTATGACATTAAGTTGCCTGTCACTAACAGAAATATTTTATTTTCGATGGGCATATCTTTATAGAAGTTATACTAAATATTTTCCTATTGTTGCTACATATGTTGAGAACTTTATTTTGTTAGAAATAATTCCGATTCGAAGTAATTAAAATTGAAATATTTATGTTTCCTTGGTGTTCACTTCCACAGTATGCACCGGGATCAGCCTGCAAATTTAAATAAGGTAACTTGGATATGGTCTTTTTCCATTGATTTATAATGACTGATGATATCAAATAAATAAAAATTTTGCAGATATACAAGGAATAATACATGTAGCTCCAGCGAAAAGACGCCAAGGGCAAGAAAGTACTCTTCCAAACTACTTGTCTGTTCATATGCGTCAAACGAGTAATAAATTTGCCAATAAAGAACAAATTAATCATTATTTAAATCTGTTATGATGTTCTTTTTGTTGGTTTTTTTTCGAAGTGCAATAAATAACTCCCCCAAAAATACAAAAGTTATTTTTTGTTAATTTATTTTCTGCATATGCCCATTTTCACAATTTATGTCTAATCAGTGCAAATCAAACCAAAATATTTGGAAGTCCAATAATCGAAAAAAAGCTGATAGAGAACAAATAATCAAAAGGATGTAAATTAGTCCATGGGCTGGAATAACCCCCCGTGCACCCCCCACTTCCCAACCCCACCAATTTTTTTGAGTCCGCATACATCCCCTCTTCAAAATAAAACATGTTAACACGAGCATAACCTGGTGGAACAGGGCCAATTTTTAGACCCACCTAACGAAAGTTTGGAAAATTTCGTTTTTCGTCCAAGTTTTTCTTTCAGTTGCTTCAAAATGTTGACCAAATGCTTCCTAGTTATAAAAACGATGTATCAAATGATTGCTTATTGTATGAGCTTTACAAAGAACCCAAATTTTTACAATTTCTATGCCCAATACGTTCCATAGCGAGATTAAACGTACCTCTACCCCTATGAAATATTGCGGAAAATTTAGATATTTTCTTTGAAATTGCGTAAGTTTGATGGTCTGAAGAATCCGAAGTGCATCTCAATTCCTAATTCTGAAAATTGTTTTTCGTTTTTCAATCCATTTTCTTGAATATAAAACATGTTTACATGATGTTAACATATTTTTTTATGACCAAAGTTTTATTTTCAAATAGACCAAATAAATGGAGCTTTAAATATTTCCGAATTTGACTAAGTTTTGTCATTCTTTTGCCCAATATTACTTTTTAGTAAACAAATATCATTTAAAGTAGGCATCAAATGAAAGCTTATTATATGTGCTTTACAACTATAACAAATAATGGCCATTCTTATATAATATAAACATCATACATCAATAAATCTTACCCCTACTCCAACAACTTTACTGTAAAATTGTCAATTTTTTGTCTATGTTCGCATAAAAATAACAAGAACACGTAAAATTTGTGTTGTATATGACAATGTTACATGAATTACATCATGATTTGGTATTTTAACAGCCATTTGTTAATTTAAACTCAATATTTGGCCTGAAATTGATGAAAAATGGGAATTTTCAACATTTCAGATTTGCCTAAATTTCACTGTTAAATCGTTATATATGCCAAATCTGGAGGACATATCTGCAGAGAAGCCAGCTTATTGTTCTTAGTGATACATTAGATGTCTGAAATCACTGTTAAGAAAAACAAGAAGTGTTTGATGTGACTCAAAATACCAAAAATCTTACCCCTACCCCAACAAATTTTCCTTAAAATTGTCAATTTTTTGTCTATGTTCGCAACAAATTTACTCAAACACGCAAAATGTGTGTTGTATATGACAATGTTTCATAAATTATACCATGCTTTCGTATATTAACAGCCATTTGTCCACTTAAAGTCAATATTTTGCCTCAAATTTATGAAAAATGGGAATTTTCAACATTCCAGATTTGCCCAAAATTCACTGTTAAATCGTTATATATGCCAAATCTTGAGGACATATCTGAAGATATGCCAATTCATTGTTCTAAGCGATACATCAGATGTCTGAAAACATTGTTCAGAAAAACAAGAAGTGTTTGATGTGACTCAAAGTACCGAAAATCTTACCCCTACCCCAACAAACTTTCCCTAAAATTGTCAATTTTTTTGTCTATGTTCGCATAAAAATAACCAGAACACGCAAAATGTGTGTAATATATGACAATGTTGCATGAATCACCTCATTATCTGGTATATTTACAGCCATTTGTTGACTTAAACTAAATATTTGGCCCAAACTGATGAAAAATGGGAATTTCAACATTTCAGTTTTCTCCAAATTGCATTGTTAAATCGTAATGTATGGCAAATATGGAGGATTCATCTGCAACTATGCCAACTTATTGTTCTTAGCAATACATTAGTTGTCTTATAACACTGATTACAAAAACAAGGAGTGTCTTATGTGACTCTAAATACCAAAAAACTTACCCCTACCCCGACAAATTTTCCCTATAATAGTCCCTTTTTTTACTATATTCACATAAAAATAACCAAAACACACATAATCTGCATTGCTTATAACAATGTAGCATAACTTCTATCAAGATTTGTCATTTTAAGTCCCACTTGTCAGCTTAAGCTCTATATTTTGTACAGAATTGATGAAAAATGGGAATTTTCAGCATTTCAGATTTGTCCAAAATTCACTTTGAAATAGTTTTATGTTGCAAATCTGGAGGATTTATATGCAGATATGCCAATTCATTGTTCTAGCCGATATATAAGTTATCTAAAAACAATGTTAAGAAGAACAAGGAGTGTTCAATGTGACTCTAAATACCAAATTTCACCCCTACCCCAAGAAATGATGCTTAAAAATCCCCAGAATATGTATGTCTGTACATTTATATGAACAAAAATTGGATTTTTCAGCATTTCGGAATTTTACAAAATTCAAAGTTAAATTGTTGTATAACTGTCCATAAAACAAACACATGATCCTATTTGTGATATATGGGAATCTTTGTGTATTTTGGTGTTTGAAATAATATGTTATTGAACCTTTATACATTGTTTAAGCTTTTAAAGCTGAAAAAAAATGAAATAAATTATGTTGAGTATTTGTGGTAAGGGGTTATATGTTTGTAATTTATGAGACTGTAGTTATTCTAAAATATTTAATAACATATTTTAATATTGCTTACATATAATGATAGGATATTTAATCATCATTTCAAGTTATATATCAATTTCATGAAGTATTTGCATCTCAAAGTCAAAACAGCAGAAATTCTGAGAAACGGAAAATTCCCATTTTGCATACAATTTCGAGCAGAAGAGTCAAAAAGAGACCTCTTGAAAAGTTTAAATCTACTTATTATTAATAAATAACCTTCCTTCTGCATGTCAGCTTTAGTGAGAAATACACACTAGAATTTCAATAAACATTATTCTTTAATCATTTAGAGTCCGAATATTTCATATTTTCCCTTAATTTTTAGGGGTAGGGGTGCTAATTTTGACATTTCTGAACCCACAATACGTCTGAAACTAAAATGTTTGCACACGATTTGTTGGTAAAATATCATAAATCATTATTACATCGGCAATTAATTAATATATATTCAGATTTTTACGACCATAAAGTCAGAAAGTCGAAATTGTGAAAAAATCTAAAATTCCGAAAATTCACATTTTTCAAAAATTTTATACCGAAAATCAAAATTTTATGGACTTTAATGGTTTTATTTTCCAACATTGTATTACAACTGATAAATAAGGCATAAAAACTAGATCAAATGACGAGGTTTGTTTATCTGAAAGGAATTGACAGCCTAAAATTGTAATTTTCGCTATTTTTTTGCAGGGGGAGTGGTACATTTTTTGTATCCCCAGGTCATAAAAATGTCGTAAAGTACCCAAAGTTGAATTCATTGTAAAGAATACTAAATGAGCATTAATTTGGTACCAAATTGCAGTACATATTACTTATCATTAAATAATTATGGAGCTTAAAAGATGAAACTTAGGCTAAAACGAAAATACAAGAGTATTTCGTGGTGTACTATAAAAGGGGCCCTATACTGTCTATGCGTGCAGGTTATGTTCGTGTTAACAATTTTTATTTTGAAGAGGGGATATAGGAGGACTAAAAAAAATCGGTCTAGATGGGAAGGGGGGCTGCACGGAAAGTGATTTCACCCCATGGCCTAAATAGAAAAGCCAAAATTCAGCTAAGGACAGAGCTACGCAGAAGGGAGATACCAGTTAAGTTTTCCTGGCAAGAATTATAAAGACATTTTATAAGCAGCAAAATATATTACTGTTTGCAGTTGAACGAATATAATGTAGAGGATGCCAAACAATATGTTTTTACTAGTTATGTAAAGTATGTACATCAAATACCCAACATACTTCCTTTTCTAAGGTTGCAATAGACAAAGATTGCAAAAAAGATAACAGGAAACATCCCCAATGGCCGAAAATCACAATCACGTGTCACAATTAACATAGAATACATACAAGAAAACATCAATAATAAGACAAAAGACAAACGTAAACAAAGATAGGATCTCGGGAATTGGTACCGGCACTAGCGAAAGCTAGCTATAAGGTTAAACCAGTTTACGGATAATCTAACCCCCTCTTTTATCTATCCTGTTACCCTATAGTATGTTAAGCGTACAAATACAACCCAATACATGTAGACTACTAACCGCATGACCATTATCTTGAAAACGCAAGCAAAAAGACAAACGGCATTTGGTAAGAAGTTACCGGCTTAATTTACATGTACTTTTTTTAGAAAAAAAAATACTACCTTCCATATCAAAATTTAGACAGGATAATTGATATTTATATTTTCTGAGCGTGTCCCTGTTACGCAATCTTTCATGTATATTTTTAGAATTTCAAGATCTTTTGAAAACATCTTGAAATCAACAATTGCTGAACTTCTGAAATGTAGTCAGATATCAACAAGTTTTGATATTTGTTATTAAAACAAAAATGAAAACAATACGTATGGAAAAAAGTTAAACCAAAGCATCATATGCTTACATTTAAATGGCCTTATGAGCATTTATACCACATGTACATTATGATTTAGCACAAAGGGATTTTCTATAATTGGTGTTTTATTACTTTTGGGCTGACAGAAAAGATAATTTTAATTAAATGCATGCATGTGAAAAAAAAATAGTTCACTGTAACTGCAACTTAATTAGAACGTATCACAATTGACATCCCACACCTTCCGACTTCACTTTGGGCAAAACCCTCTGTGAAAAATGTATGATTAAATATTATATTAATAAAATTATACTTTCAATTCCATTTCTGATGAAAATTAAAATGATGAAAATGATTTCAAAGGGTTAACTACCGATTAGTTAAGGTGCAGTTATGTAAAAATTAAGGAGCGGTAAAGTAGAAAACAGAAACTAATTTTCATATTTTGACAGAGTGGTCGTGTTTTTTTTTTTTTTTTTTTTTTTTTTGGTAAATAAATGAAACCTTTCAACCTTGTATGTTTTTGGTTGCCTTATACATAAGCTACTGATTTGCAGCAATAAAGTTTAATTAGAACAAATCAATATTAAGCACCATTTGCATATACAGTTTTACACAAATGTGTATTCTTACATTTAGTCTATGGGCTGGAATAACCCCCCGTGCACTCCCCTTCTCAACCCCCCCACTTCCCAACCGCACCGATTTTTTTCAGTCTGCATACATCCCTCTTCAAAATAAAACATGTTAACACGAGCATAAGCTGCACGCACTTGTGGAATAGGGCCCATTTTTAGACCCACCTACCGAAATTTAGGATAATTTGGTTTTTCGTTCAAGTTTTTCTTTCACTTGCTTCAAAATGTTAACCAAATGCTTCCTAGTTATAAAAACGATGCATGAAATTATTGCTTATTGTATAAGCTTTACAAAGACACAAATTTTTACAATTTCTATGCCAAATACTTTCCATAGCGCCATTAAACGTACCCCTACCCCTATGAAATATTGAGGAAAATTTATATATTTTCATTGAAATTGCGTAAGTTTGATGGTCTAAATGACCCGAAGTGCATCTTGATTCCCAATTCTGCACATTGTTTTTAGTTTTTCCATCTATTTTCTTGAATATAAAACATGTTAACATAATGTTAACATATTCTTAATGACCAAAGTTTTATTTTCAAATAGACCAAATAAAAGGATCTTTGAATATTTCCGATTTTGACTAAGTTTTTGCATTCTTTTGCCCAATATTACTTTTTAGTAAACACATATCATTTAAAGTAGGCATCAAATGAAAGCTTATTATATGGGCTTTACAACTATTACAAATAATGGCCTTTCTTATGTAATATAAACATAATACATCAATAAAACTTACCCCTACCCCAACAAATTTACTGTAAAATTGTCAATTTTTTGTCTACGTAAGCATGAATTTAACCGGAACACACAAAATGTGTGTTGTATATGACAATGTTTCATAAATTATACCATGATTTCGTATTTTAACAGCCATTTGTTGACTTAAACTCAGCATCTTGCCTAAAATTGATGAAAAATGGGAATTTTCAACATTTCAGATTTGCCCAATTTTCACTGTTAAATCGATATATATGCCAAATCTGGAGGACATATCTGCAGATAAGCCAGCTTATTGTTCTTAGTGATACATTAGATGTCTGAAAACATTGTTAAGAAAAACAAGAAGTGTTTGATGTGACTCAAAATACCGAATATCTTACCCCTACCCCAACAAATTCTCCTTCAAATTGTCAATTTTTTGTCTATGTTCGCAACAAATTAACTCAAACACGCAAAATGTTAGTTGGATATGACAAAGTTGCATCAATTACATCATGATTTGGTAATTTAACAGCCATTTGTTGATTTAAACTTAATATTGTGCCCGAAATTGATGAAAAATGGGCCTTTCCAACATTTCAGATTTGGTCAAAATTCACTGTTAACCCGTTATGTATGGCAAATCTGGATGATATATCGGCAGATATGCCAATTAATTGTTCTTAGCAATACATTAGTTGTCTTAAAACAGTGTTTAAAATATCAAGGGGTGTTAAATGTGACTATGAATACAGAGAATCTTACCCCTACCCCAACAAATTTTCCCTAAAATTGTAAATTTTTTGTCTAAGTTCGCATAAAAATAACTACAACATGCAAAATGTGTGTGATATATGACAATGTTGCATGAATTACATCATGATTCGGTGTTTTGAGGGCCATTTATTGACTTAAACTCAATATTTGGCCCAAACTGATGAAAAATGGGAATTTTCAGCATTTCGGATTCGTCCAAAATTCACTTTTAAATAGTTATATGTGGCAAATCTGGAAGATTTATATGCATAAATGCCAATTCATTGTTCTAACCGATATATAAGCTATATAAAAACAATGTTTAGAAGAACAAGGAGTGTTCAATGTGACTCTAAATACCGAAAATTTCACCCCTACCCCAGGAAAATGATGCTTAAAAATCCCCAGAATATGTATGTCTGTACATTTATATGAACAAAACATGCCAATGTTTTACTTTCTTTAAAAAAAATGCATTTTGTATATCGCAATATGCAATTTTAACGCCAAAATATGGGTAAAATTATATATTTTGGGCGCTTTTCGTAAAAAATGGGATTTTATAGCATTTCGGAATTTTACAAAATTCAAAGTTTAATTGTTGTATAACTGCCCATAAACCACACACATGATCTTATTTGTGATATATGGGAGTCTCTATGTATTTCTGTATTTGAAATGATATGTTATTGGACCTTAATACAATGTTTAAGCTTTCAAGCTGAAAAAAAAAAATGAAATAAATTGTGTTGAATATTTGTGGTAAGGGGTTATATATAATTTATGAGACTGTAGTTATTCTAAAAATGCTTACAAACATATTTTCTTATGATGAAAGGATATCTAATTAACATTTCAAGTTATATATCCATTTCATGAAGTATTTGCATCTCAAAGTCAAAACAGCAGAAATTCTGAAAAACGGAAAATTCCCATTTCGCATACAATTTCGAGCAGAAGAATCAAAAAGAGACCTCTTAAAAAGTTTAAATCTACTTAAATGATCTTCTGCATGTAGTTCGTGGGCTGGAAACAATTTCCTTGCCCCCCCCCCCCCCCCCCCCCCCCNCCCCCCCACTTCCGAACCAGACCGGTTTTTTTCAGTCCTTCTATGTCCCCTCTTGAAAATAAAACATGTTAAGACGAACATAACCTGCAAGCATAGACAGTATAGGGCCACTTTTATAGTACACCCGAAAAATTATTGTATTTTCGTTTTAACATAAGTTTCATCTTTTAAGCTCCATAACTTTTTGCAGATAAGTAATATGTACTGAAATTTGGTATCAAATTAAAGCTAATTGAATATGCTTTACAATGAACACAAGTTGGGGTACTTTAAGCCCATTTTATGATCAGGGGATACAAAAAATCTACCCCTACCCCTGCAAAAAAATTGCGAAAATCTCGATTTTAGGCTGTCAATTTCTTTCAGATAAACAACCATCGTCATTTGATCTAGTTTTTATGCCTAACTTATCAGTTGTGATATAATGTTAGAAAATAAAACAATTAAAGGCCATAACATTTTGATTTTCGGTATAAAATTTATGAAAAATGGAATTTTAGATTTTTCACATTTTCGACTTTTTGACTTAAGGGTCGTAAAAATCTGAATATTTATTTAATAATTGCAGATGCAGTACTAATTTATGATATGTTTGCAACAAATTGTATGTAAAAAGTTTAGTTTCAGACGTATAATAGGTTCATAAATGTCAAAATTAGCACCCCTCCCCCTACAAATTTAGAGAAAATTTGAAATATTCAGGCTCTAAATGATAAAAAGATAATGTTTAATGGGAATTCTGGTGTGTATTTCACTAAAACTGACATGCAGAAGATCATTTAAGTACATTAAAATTATTCAAAAGGTCTCTTTTCGACTCTTCTGTCCGAAAATGTATGAAAAATGGGAATTTTCCGTTTTTCAGAATTTCTGCTGTTTTGACTTTGAGATGCAATTACTTCATGAAATTGATATATAACTTGAAAATGTTGATTAAATATCGTTTTATCATATCTAAGCAATTGGAAAGTATGCTTTTAAGCCTTTTAGACTAACTACAGTCTCGTAAATTACAAACATATTACCCCTTACCACACATAATCAACAAAATTTATTTCATTTTATTCAGCTTGAAAAGCTTAAACATTGTTTAAAGGTCCAATGACATATCATTTTAAATCATTAAAACACACAGAGCCTCCCATATATCAAAAATAAGATCATGCGCCCGGTCTATGAGCAGTTATTCAGCGATTTAACTTTAAATTTCGGAAAATTCTGAAATACTGAAAATTCCCCCTTTTCACGATAATCGTCCAAAATATTCAATTTAACCCATATTTTGGTGTCAGAATTACATATTATGATGTATCAAATGCATCTTTTGCAAAGAAAGTAAAACATTAGTATGCTTTGTTCATTTATATGTACAGGCGGTCATATTTTGGAGATTTTTAAGTTTAATTTTGTTGGGGTAGGGGTAACATTTTCAGTATTTAGAGCCAAATTGAACACTCCTTATTTTTCTGAACAGTGTTTTTAAATAACATATGTATCGGTTAAGACAATAAATTGGCATATCTGCAGATAAATCCTCCAGATTTGCCACATATACTGATTTAAAAGTGAATTTTGCACAAATCTGAAATGCTAAAAATTTCCATTTTTCATCAATTTTGGACAAAATATTGAGTTTTAGCTGACAACTGGGATTTGAAATACCAAATTATGATAGTATTCATGCAACTTTGTTATATGCAAGGCAGAATTTGCGTGTGGTGGTTATTTGTATCCAAACATAGACAAAAAAATTGACAATTTTGGGGGAAATGTGTTGGGGTAGGGGTAAGATTTTTGGTATTTTGAGTCACATTCAACACCCCTTGTTTTTCTTAATAATGTTTTAAGACATCTAATGTATCGCTTAGAACAATTAATTGGTGTATCTGCAGATATATTCTATAGATTTGATACATATTGCGACTTAACAGTTAACTATGGACAAATCTGAAATGATGAAAATTCCCATCTTTCATCAATCTAGGGAGAAATATTGAGTTTTAGTCGACCAATGGGTGTTAAAATACCAAAGCATGATTTAATTCATGCAACATTGTCATATACAACACACATTTTGTATGTTCTTGTTATTTTTATGCGAACATAGACCGAAAAACAAAAATTTCAGGGAAAATTTGTTGGGGTAGGGGTAAAATTTTCTGTAATCAGAGTCACATTTAACACTCCGTGTTTTTCCTGGCAATGTTTTAAGACACCAAATATGTCGCTTGGTACAATTAATTGGCATAGTTGCAAATATATCCTCCAGATTTAGCATATATAACGATATAGCACTGGACTTTGGACAATTCTGAAATGTTGAAAATTCCCATTTTTCATCAATTTGGGGAGAAATAATGAGTTGTAGTCGACCAATGGCTTTTAAAATACCAAATCATGGAGTAATTCACGCATCATTGTCATATACAACACACATTTTGCATGTTCTGGTTATTCTTATGCAAACATAGACCAAAAATCACCAATTTCAGGGAAAATTTGTTGGGGTAGGGGTAAGATTTTCGGTATTTAGAGTCACATTTAACACTCCTTGTTTTTCTAAACAATGTTTTAAGACAATTTTTGTATTGCTTAGGGCACTTAAATGGCATATCTGCAGATATATTCTACACATTTGACATATTTTGCGATTTAACGATGAAATATGAACAAATCTGAAATGTTGAAAATTCCCATTTTTCATCAATTTTTGGTGAAATATTGAGTTTTAGTCGACTAATGGCTACTGAAATACCACATTCTGATGTAATTCATGCATTATTGTCTTATACAACACATATTTAGCGTGTTCTGGTTATTTTTATGTGAACATAGACAAACAATTGACAATTTAACACTCCTTGTTTTTCTCAGCAATGTTTTTAGACACCAAATGTGTCGGTTGGTACAATTAATTGGCATAGTTGCAGAAATATCCTCCAGATTTGGCATATATAACGATATAGCAGTTGACTTTGGACAATTCTGAAATGTTGAAAATTCCCCTTATCTCAACCAATTTCGGGCAAAAATTGAGCTTAAGTCAACAAATGGCTGTTAAAATATAAAATCATAATATGATTTATGCAACATTGTCCTATACATCACACATTTTGCGTCTTCTGGTTATTTTTATGCGAAAATAGACAAAAAATTGACAATTTTGGATTAAATTTGTTGGGGTAGGGGTAAGGTTTATTGATATATGATGTATATATTACCTAAAAACGGCCATTATTTGTTATGGTTGTAAAGCAAATATAATAAGCTTTCATTTGATGCTTATTTTAAATAATATTTGTTTACTAAAAAATAATATTAGGCAAAAGAAAGAAAAAAACTTATTCAAAAACGAAATTATTCAAAGGTCCCTGTATTTGGTATATTTGAAAATAAAATTTTGGTCATCTAAAATATGTTAACATTGTCTTAACCTATTTTATAATAAAGAAATTAGATTGAGAAGCCAAAAACAATTTTCAGAATCGGGAATTGAGATGCACTTCGGGTTCTCTAAACCATCAAACTTACGCAATTTCAATGAAAATATCAGTTTTTTCGTCAATATTTCATTGGGGTAGGGGTACGTTTAATTGCGCTAAAGAATGTATTGGGCATGAAAATTGTAAAAACTTGGGTTCTTTGTAAAGCTCATACAATAAGCAATCATTTGATACCTCGTTTTTATGACTTGAAAGCATTTCGTCAACATTTTGAAGCAACTGAAAGAAAAACTTTAACGAAAAACGAAATTTTCCAAAATTTCTGTAGGTGGGTCTAAAAATGGGCCTAATTCCCCAAGTGCGTGCAGGTTATGCTTCTATTAACATGTTTATTTTGAAGAGGGGATGTATGCGGACTTCAAAAAATAGGTGGGGTTCGGAAGTGGGGGGTGCACGGGGGGTTATTCCAGCCCATGGACTAATGTCAGCTTTAGTGAAATACACACTAGAATCCCAATAAAACATTATTCTTTAATCATTTAGAGCCTAAATATTTCATATTTTCCCTTAATTTTTAGGGGGAGGCGTGCTATTTTTTACATTTGTGAACCTAAAAGACGTCTGAAACTAAAATGTTTGCACACGATTTGTTGCTAACATATCATTAATCATTATTACATCGGCAGTTATTAAATATATATTCAGATTTTTACGACCATAAAGTGAAAAAGTCGAAATAGTAATAAAAATCTAAAATTCCGAAAATTCCCATTTTTCAAAAATTTTATACCGAAAATCAAAATTTTGTGGACATTAATGGTTTTATTTTCCAATATTGTATCACAACAGATAAGTTATACATAAAAACTAGATCAAATGACGAGGGTTGTTTATCTGAAAGGAATTGACAGCCTAAAATTGTCATTTTCGCTATTTTTTGCAGGGGAGGGGTACATTTTTTGTATCCCCAGATCATAAAAATAGCGGAAATTGCATAAACATGAGTTCATTGTAAAGGATATTAAAATAGCTTTAATTTGGTACCAAATTTCACTACATATTACTTATCATTTAATAATTATGGAGCTTAAAAGATGAAACTTAGGTTAAAACGAAAATACACGAATTTTTCGCGGTGTACTATAAAAGTGGCCCTATACTGTCTATGCGTGCAGGTTATGTTCGTGTTAACATGTTTTATTTTGAAGAGGGGATATAGGAGGACTGAAAAAATCGGTCTAGCTGGGAAGTGGGGGTGCACGGAAAGTGATTCCAGCCCATGGCCTAATAGGTATGCAAATTTTGCACTCGTGTGCAATTACTGCATGTAAACGCAACTTGCGCATGAGATCAGGGGGCAAGTGTAAATGTATGTTTGTGCATGTGTTAATTTTCACAATATGCATTTTGAGGGTGTAAATGCACACTGTGCAAAATACTGTTTCTGTCTGGGAAAAGGAAGAGAGGGATCTTGCAACTTGATTAGAATCATGGAATTGATGCAAAAACTTTTAAATTTTTACACATTTTTCGGCCCTTTTCACTTCTTGTAATGAGCTTTTTAAATTAAAATGCACACCTCAGATTAAATGCATTTAAATGCACAGCAAACATACTTTTAGATACTGGTGTAGTTTTACATACGTATAAATTTACATTCTGGTGTAAATCTTGTGCATGTAAATGGGGCTTTAGTGTTTGGAATTTAAAAAATGATGATTGACTTTTGGAAAATAATTATTATTACTGTAAAAGGCACTGAAAAGATATGACTGCAAGGTAAAATTTCTATGAGAGCTTTAGGAAATTCATCAAACTAGAATTTATGAATTTTGCAGTCTTTCTTTTCTACTGTGAGGCACCAAAAGAATATGGCTGCTAGGTAGAATTTCGAGAAAAACTTTTTAAGGGTTTTTAGTATTATGTACAATAAAAAACGTTGTCATAAGAATTTCAATGGAATCGTTTTTTTTTTTGGTATTTCGAAATCNGCTTTCGCTGAGCAAGGAAATCTCGCTGAAATGCCATAATTGTATAATATTGTATTTTGGTTATATCCAGACAGGAAACCTTTTCTGACCTTCGAATGCAAAAATTGTATTCAACGGTCAGTTTTGCATGTTTTACAAATGCTGCAGTTTAACTATTGTTCACATCGTGATATTTAAATTAACCTGAATTTTCATGATATGCTATCTTTCTTTTGTAAAACAATATCAAATACAAATCATAACATCCTTGTTAAAATGACCGCTCTATAATGAAACTTTCTTAGATTCTGTTTTTGTGGTTAGGTAATCAATATAGTAACGAACAAGTATCGGAAATGAAAAAATCGCTTTCGTGTATACATTTGATATGCTATAAGCACATCGAAGTTTTATTTAAGGTTGATAGACACTGTTGCGCCGTGCAATTCAATCGCGCATTAGAAAAAATAGTCGGATACGGGGTAGGTTTGATTTTTGGGTTGGAGCAGTAATTTGACGGCTTTTCCTTTGTGACGTCATAATTGTTTACTTTGCCGCGAATTAACTCCCTTTTCTCGTAAATAATGTTTAATCCGGAAAATTTGTAAATTATCTCCGTTCAAAAGCATGGAGACAAATACATTTTTTAGTTGTAACCAATAAGTTAGGTCATTAACTATCTGTTCACAAAAATAAATCATAGTCTCAAGGATAAAAAGTTCATTTCTATGAATCTAAAAATTGCATTTCCATTCCACCCCCCCGTGCATTCTATGTAAATGTAGATGAAAAATGGCTAAAAATTTGCAAACTTTGATATCAATTCTAGAAAAAAAGGAAGCATTGGGACTCATATTTTTTATTACATATTTCGGGTAAGTAGGGTTTGTTCTTCAATTGTGCCGACCTACAACAAAATCTCATGGATATGAATATTACTGTCTATCTACCTTTAATTTTCCATAGAAATCAAGCGTAATCAGCTTTAAGCATTTGTGTGGGTTTGGGGTAACATGCTATTGTTTTTCTTTTTAAATTTTGAACATTTATTTTTTGTACATTCAATCATGTTTAAAGATTAAATTCGTTTCTAAGATATAAATCAAGTGCACTCCAAGTTGGACATAAATGACATATTTGCATTCAGTGATCACTGATATTGTCGATGTCTACTGAAATATATAATGATTCTTGACCAAACCCTTTGGGAAGTTTTAACTCTGATTTTTCTTCCGTAGTGCAACGATATTTTACCAGCAGACTAGCGGCGAGCACCCCTTCCCTTGACCTATCTTTCAAAATTACGTATTGTCATTTTCTCTCCTTTCAAGATTGTTGTCATGAAGTCAGTAGTCTACCTGTATTGGGTTTTATTTGTATGTTTATGATACTATAGGGAAACGGCACAGATAAAGGGGGGTTCGGGTAACCATAAACCGGTTTAACCCCACCACTGGCTTTTGCTAGTGCCGGTAACAAATACGGCTGTCCGAGTTCCTATCGTTGTTTACGTTTGGTTTTTTTGTCTTGTTTGTGTTTTAACTGTTTAGTTCCCTGGCAGATTGTGGCATGGGGCTGTAATTTTCAGCCATTGTAGATGTTTCCTGTTATCCCATCTTTTTACATTTTATAATATTTGCATGGAAAAGGAGTTCAGAATAACCTTTTAACATGCTCTATTTTACATGCATATATTATTCACTTAAGTACCAGCAATTTCAAAATAGTGGGTACTAGAGTTGAGCAAGAGACGTACTCTCTCAAACATCAGGGAATCAATGTAAAAATTTCTATATTATTTCTCATAGTAAAGTATGTAAAATATTGGATAGATAGTCAAATTACTTTATACTCAAGGAACTGTGCTTCCGCAATGTTTGACATAAGTATTGCATAAATAGTTTCAAGGTCATCATCACCAATAGGACAGGAATGCTTGACAAATACTATGCCCCTTTTTAACACTTTGGTCTTACATTTAAACATTTTGGGAAGATTTTCGTCACCCACAGGGCGAAACTGTTGTATCCATTTATCACATCCATAAGTAACATTTTGAAATACAGTGGTTACTTGGCTGCGTATACATGTGATATACTAACATCTCGAATGCGCCGTGAATACGCAGTTGCATAAACATGCGTATAAGAAACCAGATAAATACGCAAGAATACACAATGTATCCGCCATGAATCCACTTTATTCCAAAAACGTTGAATACGCTCCAGTGTATAAAAGTTATTCTCGCAAAACTTGTAAACGCTGCAATACGGCAAAATTTTCAGCTTATTTATGCTGACGGAATACGCAATATGTTTTCATGTGTCTTGAGCGTAATATTGTTAGGTGTAATCGAATCTTTAATATTCGTGCATATTTATTAGTAGGACATGTGTTTTGTTAAGTTTACTTTCTTTCATGAGAAAACGCATGCCATTTTTGTTTTTTTTTTTTCAGATAAATTTGTTTTAAACTAATAATTTTATCTATTATTTTAGGCTATGTGTGTGTTTCTTACTTTGGTTTTGCATTTTTTTTCTTTTTAATTTACATTGAGTACTTTTCTTTTGTTTTTCTCGTCTCTTTTGGGTTGAAGACTTTTTCTCATCAAATTCATGTTCATTGAGAAGAAATACTGACTGGTACAGTCTGTAAAATGACACATTCTGTCAGATCATGCACGTGCTGTAACTCTTATGAAAATAAAAAAAAAAATCGTACACTTATTATGAAATATATAGGCCTATATAAAGAGTTATTATAATGACTGAAAACGATAATGAAATGAACATTGGGGGTCTAGAAGGGGTTCATATTTTCTGAAAAGAAAACAATTTCGTGCAAATGTTAGGCATAATTAACAAAAATAAAACGAAAAATAGCCAGAATTTCCATTTTCTGGAATCCCTTTTTTCGAAGGGTGTTTTATCACCTGTGAATGAATATCGTAATGCTATGTCTAAGAAGACATACATAATAAACTATTTATTCATTCCCCGCACTGCTAGGGGATTAGTCATAACATTAATATCGATTTTTTTTAAAGAATAAGATTTTATTCTCCAGACTTTCCAATAGTATTATCCTGAATTTCCCAATATTTTACCTCCTAAAAATGACATCTCGTATGTCCGGAATTATCCACAGCCATATCAAATGAAACAAGTAAAACAATGGTATTTTTATTAGTAAGCGTGTGAACACAGTCATGTTTGTCTTTGTTCCTCAATATGTCCAAAAGAAACTGATGATTTCATAAGGTGTGAATTATACCACTTATGGTATGTTGGACATAGTTCAAATAACACAATATCCTTAGATGGTATTCTTTTTACAAATTAGTACTATGTAGTGTGGTAATAATTAGCACCTTGTCTTTCCAGGCTTTATCAGTATATCTGTACAAAACTAACATTGTAATATTTAAAAACTGTTATACAATAAATTTCTTAAAATTTGATCAAAATCGAAAAAAGATTTATCGAAATGAAAAAGAGTTATTGATAATTATCTTTTTTAGGTAAATAAAAAAAATGAACAGAGTTTTTTTTCCAAATGTCCAAGTATAAATTATACTTAATAGTACTTAGTACACGATTTGAATCTTTCTCACTCTGCCTGCAAATTATGAAATTAAAAGCATGATCACTTCAGAAGCAGAAAATTTGGTGTGTTTATTTTTTCAGTACACTTAAGGTTAGGTTCATTCGTAGCCAAGATAAGTTGGAACTGAATGCTAGTGTGCAATGTAGAGTTCGATCCCTGATCTCTTTTTGTTTGCAGACTCCAATTTTGTCTTGTATATTTTGTATGTTTCTACATTTCAACAGCAAAGTTTAAATTATTTTTAAAATAAGACAGAACTTATTTTGTTGTTGTTATCTTTGGAATTTAAAACGCTTTATTCATTTAAATCTGCCTTTCCTAGAAAAAGGAGAACTGTATTCATGTTCGATTCAGTTAGAAAAAAGGCAATGCATGTAAATTGTGGAACGTGCATAGTCTTTCTAGTTCTTTCTTTAATATATCAATTATTTTTGGAAGACGCAACAAATTAATTATTTTAATACTTAATCTAATATTTGTTTCATGATTGTTGCTCTGTATGTAGTATATACAAATAATTCTCGCCTACCGATACAACTAACAAACAGTAAAAATGCCAGAATATGGCCACAGTAAAGCTTGCGTAGACACGAAATGGCGGGTCTCTAAAAACACCGCAAAGGACCTCCTTTGTGCACAAAGGAGCACAAAGTAGCACAAAGGACCACAAAATGGTATCAAATCAGCACAAAGGACACAAAACTATATTCGTTGTATTTAAATAGTGATATTTTTACCAAAAAACTATTTTGAATTTTATTTTTAGTCGATTTTAAATCAATTTTATCAAACCAAAACCTTGTCCGGTAAAGACCCGTTATATGCCACATTGTAATTGAAATAAAATTCTGCTTAGAGCTGGCGTTTATAAAATTGTGAATTTAAGATAATTATTTATTCAAAGATTATAAAATGTTGAATTTGATAATTAAAGATGTTATTTTTTATTATTGATTAGTACAAAGGTTTTATAATTTTCACCGGAAAAACCGGTTTGCCAATTTAAATTGTTATCTTGGGTTTTGTGGATATCGAACCCGACAAAAGCCATTTTATTCCAGAACACCCCCAAAACATAGAAAATAACAAATATAGCTTTTTGTACCAAAAAATTGAGAAATATTCATTTAAATAACTTGTTAATTCGATACCTTGTTTCGTTCAAGTAAACACGAAAACGGCGTAGCCACTCATGTCGGAAATATTCATGAAAAACGACGTAAATGAATTAAAAATACATTTTTTGTTTGTAAAATATGAATAATTTAATACTTAGAATATAATTTTATGTCCTTTGTGCAGAAATAATATCTTTTTGTGGCCCTTTGTGCTACTTTATGCTCCTTTGTGCACAAAGGAGGTCCTTTGCGGTGTTTTAAGAGACCGCGAAATGGCATAAAGAAGATGTCAGAACATCACCCATATCCATTATACTACGGTGCGTCTTTTTACCGCCGAACACCACCAAACACCGTCGAACACTAAAAATACCACAAAACACTTTATTTTTAACCACCGAACACCAACTATAAAAAAAAATATCTCTTATATTTGCTAGAAATTCAAACTTTTTTGAATAAATGACAACAGATACGCGAATTAAATGGTGTTTATACCCAACAGTCCATTGTATTCAACAGACAGAACACCGCCGAACACCTGAAAAACACCACAAAAACACCAACTATGAAAAGCTATTTAATTTTTTTAAGGAATTCAATACATTATGAAACAAATCACAGCAAATATGTAAATATTATTCTTACCAGAACCAGCACCTCGAATATATCACAAAACACATTGTTAAACTAAAGAATACCAGCTGTGGAAAATTTAACATATTTTTATGAGACTGTAGTGTATTTAAAATAAAGGACGATATCCGCACTGCCCTGTCGATCTGCACTTGAGGACACAATGCATAAGGGTCGGACATGTAAGTGTTTACATGTGCGACTATTAAGGGAACAATTAAGTATTTGCAAATAAGGGTATCCTTGAAGTCAACTGAAACAATATCCAAACCAATGGTGACTTCAAGATGAAGAACAGCAATAAAAGCGTCGTTTTATTGCTTTGTTTACCATGTATTTGTAGAGATTTTGTCACGTGTGCATTAACTCCAAATCCATTCATTGAATAATCAGAACATGCCCTTATTGTAGTTAAAATTTGTTTTTCAGTTCCAGAGTTTGATTCAAATTTGACATACGATCTCATGAACAACTGAATAAAGTTATTTTTCAAACTTTAAAGCAATAATAGCGATCGCATATGTCTGCTAAAACTGACTAACTGAAAAGAACAACTCTGATTCCATATCAGAAATAACAAAATACCAAAGTCACTGTGAATATAATTTCTTTATATTGCCATTTCGGCAACTAATGTCTGTTCAGTGCAGATGAAATCAAAACATTTAAAAATCTAAAAAACGAAATATGTCAAAAAGCTGATAGGGAACAAATTAGCAAAAGGATCTAAATAAAAAGCTGAAATCAGCTAAGGACAGAGCTATGCAAGAGAGAGATACTCCTTAGTTTTAAACAAAATTTCCTTAAATTTAGATATTGCAAGTTAAGCACCGCAAGTACTGGCTAAATTGTCGATAAATACCCTCGGGGACTAAGAGTCCACCTGCAGTTGCATCGACGCATTTTACTTTAAAAGTGTAACTTCATTTTGGTTAAATGTAAAAAAGTGAATTAAGGATGTAGTAAGGTGAGGTTTTTGGAATTTGTAAAAGTCATTCAGAATTCTGGAATTTTACTCATTATTAATATGCAGTATAATTATCCTCATTACTTTAAATTTTCTAGTCATCAGGGGGTCATCCTCATTATTTTAAATTTTCTAGTCATCAGGGGGTCAAGTAGCTCATTTAAGGTTACTGTTTGTTTATTCGTACATTTGTACTACCAAAATAATTCCACGAATTGGTTGGAAAAAACACTATCGTTTAGAATTTTGGTATTAAAAGGAAAAAAAACATCTTCTTAAGGTTTGTATTGATTCAAATCACTGTATCAAATTGACCATTATCTGAAAGGGATGAAACTTTAGTTCACCGATAAGCAAATCAAAAACCCTAAACTCTAAACCACATGTGTCTTCAAAAAACGATCAGCGGTTACCGAGTGTGATCCTGAATATAGATTCATGACTCAGTCTTATGTATCGCAGGATAACCATCGAATGCCCAACTACCAGTTTTATTATATAATAGTTTATACCAAACTTGCATTCCTTATTCGAAAAAAGAGCGGGGCCGAAAATGTTTCTTAAGTTCTGAAAATGATCATGTCTTTTGTAATAATGCAGAAAATTGTTAGCGGTCATATAACAACCATTCAGATTCCACATATGGATCATCTGTAATTTGTGTGGGAGGTTTTGACAATGAAATGTCCGTTGTTGAATGACACGTTTCCGTTCTGGTGTCTACTGTCGAAAGTAATTTGACCTATCCTTACGTAGTATGGTGAAAAAAATCCAAATGGATGACAGCCGAGGAGAATATGACAGTACGTGGAACTGCTAACTGAGGGGAGTGCGTGAAGATATCAGGTTAGAAGCCAGTTGAAATAGATAGGAAGACGAGTATCCCTCGTATGGAATCTATGACGTTTCAGGCATTAAGGCATTTTACATATGAGGAACGATTTGGTGTTGTCGTTTTGAGAGTGATAATTATTATGTCCTGATAAGTAAGCCCAAACGAACCTACTGGACAAGTTTGACGACGAAATATAAAGTATGTCATAAAACGGGCAGACCATGTGGTAGACAGATTGAAAAATTACGAAAACTATTTACTGTTTGGTATGCTGTCGTGTAATTTTTATCGGTTTTCTCGTCCATTGAATTATCAAACAAGCAAGGAGTTTTTTTTCTGTTGGTAAAGCTCTGGGACTGATCACTGGACAGCAGCTTCTGAATCACTGCAAATCATCACAAGACAATGTATCAACTATTTGATATATATTGGCCCTTAATAATTATAATATTAACAATACGAGTTGTCTCAAAACGGCTATAACTCTCGCGAACTTGGATGATTTTTTGATAATAATGTGAACGACTGACTGGTTATCTACATTAAACATCCTTAGCTCAGAACCCCAATGCATAGTGCGACAAAAAACCGGAGAGATTTCAAGAAATGTAATATCTTTTAGGCTACCATTGTCACCCTATTCGGTCGGCCAGATGTCACGGATGTACCGTAATAGAAAGTAAATACCTACCCCAAGTGTCTACCTCTGGCCCTATCCATGTATAGCGCAATTACATCATTTGACGTTCAGAGACCGTCCATTATAACGGAAACCCCTTTTACTGGGACAAAAAGATCAACTTTACCTAAAGGTTCTTACTCATTGCGCAAGACATGCACGTGTATCATGTGTTGAAGTTTCTGAATATTGCATGTTGCGTCAATGGCCTTCTACAAAAAAAGCTCTTTCAATGTAGGACTACTGTCTGACATGCGAAATTGATCATGCCATTTAAAGATTGTTGTTTGCGCAATATAAAACTTTTAAATTGAATGAAGAACTCAAAGTTTGTCATAATGCTTTAAGATTGTCACTGCATCGCAACTCCATTTTATACCCCCGCTTTAGCTGGTGGTTTATAGTAATCATGGTGTTTGTTCGTCCGTCCTTCTGTCCGTCCGTTTATTATTCCGTCCGCCTTAGGGTACATACTTTGTGGCGACAACTCCTCCTAGACCGCTTGGTTGAATTCAATGAAACTTTCTCAGAATATTCAATACAGATTGCCATTGTGCACCGGCTATTTAAAAATTTGATTTGACTTCAATTTTTTATCTGGAATCAAATTGGGGAGCGGGGGTATGTTTTTGTGAGTTTTTCTAATTTTGTATTCACTTCTATTCCAAGAAAGGTAAGATATCTATCACCAGAATTTTTACAAGATCTATGGTATATTTGTCTTCTGCTAAGGGAACCCCCACGATTTGGATATTCTTATGAAAAATTCAAGTGTGTCGACGCATTGCGATAAAAGCGAATTCAAACTCGTGAACAATTATCAAGATTATATAAAATATTTTCATTTCCACTCCTTTTCTCTAAAAACCAATGATGGGAAGATGAAACTTATCCAAACAGGAAAAAAGCTTATTGAAGCAATGAAAGGGAAACATCTATCGAAATACATTGTTGTAATTCCCTACAGAAGGCGAAACCCAGCTGATCAAAATCCGAGGGAGGAAATTCTCTAAATAGGAATGCATTATATAGATGTTATTTTTGTCCCCACATTTCATCCCCAATGCAACTATACTTGAGAAAAAAACCATCCCCTCGTTCTTTCTCCAAGGCAATATACTAGAGTAGCAAAACTTGCTATCTATATATATTCGTTCAGAGAATTATTTGTGGGATATGACAAACAAATACCGAAGTTTATTTTTAATTAAGTTTCTGCTTGTGGCCATTTCGGCAACTCACATTTTGTCTTTTCAGTTCAGATCAGATCAGAACTTTTGGAAAACTATTAAACGATTTATTATAAATAAGTCGTCATCTCCATTCTCTTTGGTGCCAAAAAATTGGCGAGATTCGGAATGTAGGAAAGAGAGGTAATCGAACAGACCGGCAACCCTGCCTTAATCGAATACTTTGGTTATTCTGCTGATGACATGTCCCCAGGTTATTTTGTGTGCCAAATTAGGTTCTACTCGCTAACGGGATTTATGTACATTGTTCACTGATGAAGTAATCAATGAAAGGCTGAGTAGATACATAAATAACTCAAAGTACAATATCTAAAACATTCCAAAATCGTTCAGGAGAAGGGACTTTGTTTAGCCAATATTGTTCATCGACCCTGACACATCCCGTTCCTGATCCATTTGATAGGACCGATGATCAAGTTTCGCCCCTATTTAGTGTTCATGTTCCAAATGTAGCCAAATCATGTTCCGACTTGAAGAGGATACCGACATATGTGTACTGCCCTGACAAAATTGACGGCAATGATGGGCGCTTACTGAATCAGACACGCTAGAAGTGCAAGTAGGTTCTTGGCCCCCTTGTACATTACATATACCTATTTTGAATTTCCCGTTTCAAATGTACTGTCTACCTCTTTTAACATACCAAGTGTCGGCGATATCTAGCTTGGGGCCTGGTTCAGTTGGGGGACTAAATGTTGACCAGGTGAAACAAGCTTATGTAGCTATGTAATTTAAGTGAGGTTGGCAGTGAAAATCTTTATTTGTTTAAATGTAATAACGATGGCATTGGGTAATTGCAAGAGAAATGCATCCCGTCATTATATTTAAACCCAAAACGGTCAATCTAAGAAGACTATATATACTGTAATATTTGTAAATATTCATTTGTACAAATTATTGAAAAAAATGTTCTGAATATCTCGTCTCAACTTTCTGTTGTGTGTGCTGTTGTAATCACTTGGCGTCCGTGATGTGTCCGTCCATTGTCCGGCTTTTCATCATCCTCTGTGAAACAGCGTAGCAATTTAAACCAACTTCACAGGAATTATTTATGTAATGTCCTTCACAGAGATTGCTCATTTCATTCTGACCCATAGAAAAATGCCAACAACACAGAACAAATGTTAACAATGGATCCTATAGGAAAATCATCATTTTTATCATCTTCTCTGAAACTAAGTAAGCTGTATCGGAATTATATATGTATGCTGTTTTACAGAGATCGTTTCGACAAAAACATGAATGTCAACCCGGAACTAAGTTTAAACTTCAACCTTTTCGAGAAAGCATCATGTCCATTATCTGCTCCCAGAGTTTTAATGTGCCAACGTTGTAATAAAGCGTTTTGTCTTGTCTTGTAAATAAAACATGTTATAATTGATTAACTCATTTTAAAAGTATCAAAGAAGATATATATCAGGAGATAATATACATTATTACCACTTTAAAAGGATACAAAAAATGCAGCAAGCAAACTAAGAGTGCGTTTCTTTCTGCCAGTTATTTTGTCAACGATGAACGTCGTTTAGTAAACGTTAAACTAGCAGAATGAAATGCATTGTTTAATGACCTTCTATGACCTGTATATAACATATAAAAATAGTTGTGCAAATATATATTTTAAGAGGATTGTCAGAGACTCAGGGGAGATATATTAACATTTCAAAAATAAAATTGTATTGCTTACTTTTAAAGTTCAGCAACAATTTGGAATTATTAGGTAAAAATGGGTCTCTAAAAACACCACAAAGGACCTCATTTGTGCACAAAGGACCACAGAAAGGTATTATACCAGCACAAAGGATACAAAATAGTGATATATTTACCAAACATTATTTTGAATTTGTTTTAAGTAGGTTTTTATTTATTTATTTAAAACCAAAACCGTTTTCGTTAAAGACCTGTTTTACCACATCTTATTTGAAATAAATTTTTGCATAGAGCTTCCGTTTATAAAATTTGTGAATTTAAGATTACTAATTAATCAAAGATTATATTGTGTTGAATTTGATAATTAAAGATGTTATTTTCATTATCAATTAGTACAAAGGTTTACCGCGGAAAACCGCGAAAAAAAAAAATATTTCGGGTATTAAAAAGATCGAAAACAATACACAAATGGTATTATTCAAGAACACCCCATAAGACATAAAAATAAATGTAGTTTTTTGTACAAAGAAGAAAGAAATATTTATTTAGATAACGTAATAAATTTTATATTTTGTATCTTTCGAGTAAACACAAAAACTTAGCCACTCATATCGGAACTGGATATTCATCAGAACCGATGGAAATAATTAAAAATACATATTTTGGGGTAAAATATGAATAATTTAATAATTAAAACATAATTTTATGTCCTTTGTGCAGAAATAATATCTTGTTGTGGTCCTTTGTGCTACTTTGTGCACAAAGGATGTCCTTTGCGGTGTTTTTGGAGACCGGGCAAAAATCATGTACGCTCGCTGGTCAATATCAAAATTTTACATTTTTGAAATAATAAACGCATTCCCCTGACAAAATATTATGCTTCAATTGATAAAATTGAATTTGTACAGAAAATATTAAAAATAAGAATTTCGCTCGCTCGCTATACTATTTTCTAGAAAAATGTTCTTATATCTAGGGATTGATTTAGGCCTTATATCAAAAATATGATTACTTTTATAATTACAAGAACTGCTGTTTTCACATTCATGTAACGCGAATGTTTGAAGACTTTTCCGTTTCTGATTGTTTCAGCTCGGAGGTTGATATCATATTGCAATCATATAATGATTTTTTGATATTCACAATAATGTTAAACAAAACTGTCAAGTTCGCCTATGCTTTTTAAGAAGGCAGGTGATTTATATATTGATTGATCGAATAATAAGCTTATTAATTTTTTATTATTTTTTTTATCAATTCATTGTTGATTGATTCAGATTTTTATTTTGTTTTATTTAGTTGATTCAAAATTTTAAAAAATCAGTTCTGAGTTATATGGCTACATTTTGAAATTTATTAATAGTGGTTTTTTTCTAGAATTATATAGTTGCAAGACATGCTACATAGTTATTAAAGTGGCTGTTACATCACTGTGTTAAAATAAAACAAGTTGAAATTGGGAAACCTTTTAACTACATTGGGGTCAAACCAATCGGTCATTTTCCAAAATGATAAAGTAATTAATGCATCAGTTATAGGACAGCCCCCCAAGTGATTAATTTAGTTCTGTAATTTCGAAGCATATTAGGCTCAGCAGGGTAAAAGATGGACCGCTGTCATATAACATTCGACCCGCCTTCTCCACAACGGGGTTTCATGTTAATTCTACCACGTGGTACTTAGTATCATTTAACTAGTCGGCCGTTTATGATAACGTTCGTCATACAAGATGTTGAATTGAATACGTGAACAGTAGTACGGAAATATAAGAATTCAGTGATATTAAGGATATTACGACTTCAATACAAAATGCAGTGTTTTCTAATAAACAGAAAGCACTGGGACTTACAGACGCTACACGAGCATTTCCTTATATATGTTTATTGAATTTCATTTGTATATTTACAACACTAAGTGTCTCATTAAGTTAATGTGCAACTTATTGCCATTTCGGTTTATTGAGTAAAATCAGACATTTACTCGTGGCGTATCTATGCACATCAAATGCAATTGACATAAATAAGGACATTCTCAAGTCGTACCTGTAAGTCCCAGTGGAACGAATGATGATAAAGAAAGACCCTTACATAAATACAGCATTCACAAATCAGGACATCCGCCAAAAACAACATTTTCATTCCATTATTCAGTTCATTTACAATTATAAAATATCCTGGTGCATACGTGAAGAACCTGGCAAATGAATTTCCAAAAAATACCCGTTTTCTTCACGAATTCAAAGGTTGCTCTGGCGAATTCATATAATTATCCCCGCTACAATTAATCTGGTTATATAGAGATAAAAAAATCTGGTTCTAAACTATATAAATTATACAATTCAACTGACGATGTATACACGAATACAAGATTCCAATTGAATGATGATTTGTTGACTTGCGTATTAAAAACTCATAAAAAGTATGCTTGAAAAATCAGTCGTTTTCTAGCGTATTCTTTGATTACATATACAAAATATATCTTAAATACGTATTTGAGTATTACAACGTAAGCATGTATACAAGTTTCCATTTGAAAATTCTTTCGTTTACTGGCGCATTCGAAAATTATATTACACTCGATACACCATGCGCATTCAAACGGATACAAACAGTCTGATTTCTGCATGAAAACTCAAAAGCGTATTTTACGTAAATTGTTTGTGAAAGCTGTATGCATTTTCTGCGTATTCGTGGCGTTAACAGTTGTTACGTTTACGCTGTATCGACATATATGTATTCATTGCATATTCGTCAAAATACGCACGCGTAAACATAACTTATTTCATCTCGATTCATGTATATACTACATGAATACGCCAATAATTCTTGAGTGGATACTTGCAGTTTCGCCCTGTGACCGTCATTCATTATGATTATATTATTCCTGTGTATGTATTTTCCATGTACCTTCGTTGAGTAACAAAATACCAAAGTAACTGTTAATTTATTTTCTGCATATACGCATTTCGACAACATCTCATCAGTGCAGATATAACCAAAACACTTGAAAGTCCATAAACATAAAAACATGTAAAAGCTGATAGAAAACGAAGCAAAAGGATCTAAATAGGAAAGTTAAATTCAGCTAAGGACATAGCTATGTATGTGGGAGATACTCCTTAAATTTTTAACGAAACTTTGTAAAATTAAACTGCAAGTTTCAATAAAGTCGGTTTTCGGGTCGGCACAGAAATACTGACTACTAGGTTGGTGAATACCTCCGGGATCTAACAGTACACCAGCAGAGGCATCGGCTCAGTAGCAAAAATAGCAAAATTCCGAAGTTACTTATAATTTATTTTCTGCATATGCGCATTTCTACAGCTTATGTCTCATCAGTGCAGATCAAACCAAAACACTTGGAAGTCCATAAACATAAAAACCTGTAAAAGCTGATAATTTCTTGTGACTAGCTTTTATTTAAGTGTTGTTAATTTTTGAAATTTCAAGTAAGTCTTGTTCAAATTTTGAACTTCCGGGTACATATACTATACCAAGCTTGTTACAAGCGTAATTTAATTCCCCGTTGGCTTTTACACAATTACTAATATTTTGAACAGATAGTTTGAAAATAGAATGACTGTTCACGGTATGTCACATAATTGCTGTATACAATGCGGTAATACTCTAAAAATTAAATTTAATTTTCAGGTAAATTTTATTTTCAGTATGAATCAAACAGTCCAAGCTGTTATGTTTCATACAGTTCAAGCTGGTATGTTTCATTAAAAAGAGCTCTTAACATTAGCATTGCATAAAACGCTGTTGATTTTTCCACTTAAACAGACTGAATCTATATTTTCAGAAGAATTTATCATTTCCATGATATATCAGGCGGAGGTACAGCTGGTACATGTGTGATTTTTTTTTTATAGCAAAATTTATTTTTTCTCATAAACTTCCTGATTTTGGTATTTTCTTGATGACTTCGTACTGTCGAAGATGTTTTTACTTTTAATGCTGATCTTTACTGAATAACTAGAATATGTAGTACTTCTCCTGATTTTAAAATTGATGTAGTGTATCGGGAGGGTATACTATGTTCTTGCATTAAAAAAAAAATGTATTATCTATTTACTTGGTAAATA
Organism: Modiolus philippinarum; assembly: GCA_002080025.1. Taxonomy (NCBI): domain Eukaryota; kingdom Metazoa; phylum Mollusca; class Bivalvia; order Mytilida; family Modiolidae; genus Modiolus; species Modiolus philippinarum. The sequence continues at coordinate 326,581 of MJUU01018874.1, forward strand.
TTAACAGTACGCTAGCAGCTTTTAAAATCGGTGTTTTGTTATGGTACCGTATAAATTTTTCTTATTTTTATGTTGTTCTGAATTCAATATTCTCTGGGAAAGTATATACTGTACATTCCCTGTATTTGTTTGGTTCGGTATGTTATATTACGTTCTTGATTTTACTGCTGATCTGTATTCATAATTTCCTAGGAAAGTATATACTTTTACTGTTAACTATAGATTATCTAGTGGTACACTGTGAAAGGATGCAAACATAAGGGATCTGGAGTGAGTGTACGCTAAAGAAAATTCCTACAAATTATTTAGCAATTGGCACAACACTTTTTGAGCAAACACTCAAATCTTAAGACTCCTCCATATACTGTAAATTACAAAAGTTGAATAAATATATGCCATGACTTCAGTTTTGGAGTGCTAAACATGATAATACACGCTTTAAGTGACCAAAGTAAAATTTTTATCAGTCACAGGATTTTTAGCAGTTATTATATCCTCCCAGAAAAGGATGTTTGTTTTCAGCTTCAATCAAAATAAGCTGGTAGTTAACGTTTTTACTATTCATCTGTAATACCAAAACCGAAACCAGCATTTACTGAAAAATATGTCAAAACATTTGTTACCTTTTTGATAAGTTCAATTGTTTAGCTTTCCTTTTGAAATATTTGCATTGGCTTTTCAATCGTAGGTGTATGCAATGTAGCAGAAATTAATAAGAACTCGATGATTTGAATGCAAAATTGTTTATTTATTTGCTTCTAAATTTTTGTTAGGGTCATTTTTTATCCTTTTTTACTATTAACCCTTTTCAAACGACCACAAAAGCTATGGCGCTGCTGCTGTTGTCCTGATGTCTGTGGACAGCGTGACTTTGTTTCTATTGGACGGATCATTGTCAAATTTTAAAATGACGTTTCATATCACATAGGTAAGTTGTAGTTTTAATTTTGGGTTCATGGATCAGCCTTTTTCGATTAAAACAGGACACATATAGGTTCAATAAGCTGCTTTTTCGCCTGTGGACAAAATAAATGTGGTTTTCGAAAACTGATCATTTTCAAATTGCAGTAAAATATTTCCTTGCAAACTCGTTACAGTTCTTTTTTTAATTTTGCAATGCAAACCCAACTCATTTAATGAAAGAGCCAAATTGGTTTAAATTTGGTGTTTGTAGTATTAACCTTCGTTAATTGTGTTAGTTATAAAAGTAATCAAATAGACTTTGTGCTTGTTGGTACAAATGAACATGAATTTTACAAACAACTATATTTTTTTCATAGAAAAATTTAATTTGATCTTATATTTTTTATTTGAATTTATTTTAAAGAGTTTTATATCTTTCGAAATACATATTACAAAAATTATAGCATTAAAATGTGATAAGCAAGGTGCTTACTCTGTACTTTAAATTCAATCTTGAAAAATGACCAAAACAGTTATTTTTGGGGGGATGGGTGGGGGATTATTTCATCATATTCTTTTAAAGAAGTTAGATATGTTGTGACATACACATTTCATTATAAACGTCGAAAAGGAAAATTTTTAAACTTCAGTTACGTCCAATCTTTAGAAATGACCCAAAAAATTCAGCTTTTTTTAAGTCTGTAATTTAAGAAACGTATGATTTTAAGTCTGTGATTTTTATTAAATCATTAATTAATTATTAATTTTATTAATTTTTTTTTATCAATTGTGAATTGCAAATTTCAATTATCTTATCAGTAAAAGTTTGATAAGAAAGATTTCAACCCCCATTCCCCGCCAATCCATTTCGTTCCGACCCAAAAATGGTACCAAGCATTATTCTATACAATTGCTTACTTAAAATATAAAAATACAAATAACAAATATGTTCATTCATTTGTTCTTGTAGGTTGCGTTTCTTTTACATGTCTATCCAGATAAGTATCATTTTCATTTTGATTTATAAATTTTATAATGATTGTATATTATAATATAAGCCAATTTCAACTATAACGAAACGATTTTAAGTAAATCAGGATCACAGTCAACATTCTTTTTGCAGTCTAAAGTAAAAGATATATTATGAAACGTTAGTATTTTAAAGGTATAGAACAAATTCAGTGGTATTATTCCCCACTTAAATTGAGTAATTATGGTGTATTCAACGACCCGCTACAAAAATTAAACAATTTACAAGTAGAATAAACATTGAAAGTATATGGAGTATTTTTTTTACAAATGCACATTGCAAAAACAAGCATATCTATAAATAGAAGAAGTATTTGCCGACAACAAGTTATGTAATTGTTTAGTTCATGATTTCATCAACCTAAAAAAAAATTAATAACTGAAAAAAAAAAAAAATGAATAAATAAATAAAACAAATTGAAAAAAAAAATAATAAACAATAGATTTTGAAACCAAATTGTAGATTGATTAAATATTGATTATAAAATGCCTTAAGTTTTATCGCTTCCATTAAAATGCTTTAAAAAACTGCTCTAATGGTTTTAAAAGAAAGCTTAACTTTTTAAAATTTTGAGCCCATCAGACACTGACTATGTATACAATAAAGAGAAACAAAAACATTTTTCATTCTGTACGGTATGGTTGCGGTTTCAGTTTTAAAGATGAATAGGTAAGTTTCTAGTTGTCGAGATGTCTGAATACATCTGCATCATTTATACTTGAGATTGAAAAAAGTACTATATGTTGAGTACGTTTTATTTGTCAAGAGAACTGTGAACTAAGTTGAAATTATCTGGTCAGAAAGAGATAGCAAATCATGGTTCTTTTGTCAGTTTGCAATATCATATATATATAATGTTGTCTGAAGTATGTGACAACTCTTCATACTATACCTGTCCAATGGATAATATCGTGAAACATTATACTGGTCTTGATGAATTATTTATATATACATCTGAAAATCAGCTCAACATTGTTAGATCTGCACATTGGTAGTTCCCTCTACGGGATTCGAACCATCACTGTTGTGACATCTATGGCAACACCGCCTTCACTACGTCCAGCGCCCAAGACCACGCGGCTACCTAGGCTATATGAAAAATATTGCTTTCGGTTACCGGTTGATACCTCTTCGTAGGTTTAATCTATGTATAGGTGCTCGTGCAGATCAGCTATATATATATTTATAGTTTCGAATATACTTCATTGTAAACCGTTTTAAAATTGTCCAAATTCTCATTAACATTTTCATTGTTATCTTTATTTCTTTGACTTTAATGTTTTTCCTTTTTTTCGTGAGCAAAATTTTCCGTAATATATCACGGATACGGACTGCTCGTCTTAAATCTTAATCAAACCAGGCTTTTGAAGTTAATTTAGCTGTTGTCACAAGATTTTTTGCTATCACTACTACAACCTGCAGGGATATATAAATGTGTCTGCAACAGTTGCTGTTCGTGGTTGATAGGATATTTTAATGGGTTTGTGGTAGCTGTTCAGCTTGGGTAATATTGGATATTTCTGCTACTAATATAGTAAGTGAGAACCGAGCTGTCAGTCTAAAACGAACAATCCAACGACAATGGTAACGTCGGAAAAACAAAGAAACAAAGACAGAACATGAGCACGGCACAGAATAATTTAGATATTGCAAATTTCCAAATAGAATCGGCTTTTGGGTCAGCACTGAAGTACTGACTACTGACTACTGGGCTGTATACCCTCAGGGACTAACAGTCCACCAGCAGAGGCATCGACCCAGTAGTAACAAATAACTAAATACCGAAGTTACTGTAGATTTATTTTCTGCAAATGTGCATTTTGACAACTTATGTCTCTTCAGTGCAGATGAAATATAAACGTTTGGAAGACTATAATCTCAAAGAACTTAAAAACTAATGGATAACAAATAACCAATATTATCTAAATTTATAGCCAAAAATAGCTAAGGACAGAGCTTTGCATTAGGGAGATACTCCTTAGTGTTCAACAAAATTAACAAAAAATTAGATATTGCAAATTTCCAAATAGAATCGGCTTTCGGGTCAGCACCGAAGTACTGACTACTAGGCTGTCGAAGACCTTCGGGGACTAATAGTCAACCAGCAGAGGCATCGACCCAGTGGTAGCAAATAACTAAAAACGAAAGTAACTGTAAATTTATTTTCTGCATGTGCGCATTTCGACAACTTCGAAGAATTGTGTAAAATCTCAGAAGCAGTCTAATACTGCTGCTTTATGTTACCCTTTCTCTAATCAAAGCCCTTATTGCTAATTCTGTTTGGATAACCCTAACCCTTTCCCTGACTGTTACTCTCACATTTTCCTTGACTATAAATCTTATACTTTCCAATAATATAACCCAACCCTTTCCCTTAATTTAACCGTAATTTCATACTATCATCCCCATCCATACTCTTTATATAACTTTATGATCCTTTCACTTAGTACAACCTGAATTCTTTCCATGTCTATTGCCTTAGCCTGATTATAACTCTAACCCTTTTCCTTCATATATATCTAACCCTGTTCCCGTATTTAACTTTAACATTTTCCTTAATATAACCCTAAACATTTTCCTACATAAAACACTTGCCCTTACCCTGACTATTACCCTAACCCTTTCCCTGACTATAACGCTAATTGTTATACCTCAGTATATGAACATTACCACAAAAATTTCTGAAATAAAATTATTATTTCTCTCATTTTTAATTTTTTTACCGGTTAATAGTTTATTGACTGGCAGTGTGAATATTTTTTCTTGCTTTCCTATTGAATAAAAAATTGATGATAATTCAGAATGCTCTGACATCATTGTTTCTTAGTGACAACTCTAAACTAGCTATGCAGATTACAGAGAACACTATTCTCTTTGCAGCAGAATAAATTTTGTTGATGAAAGAAGATTGTAATTATTATGGTTAGATGAGAATACAAAATTCAAAAGATAACACTTGATTCAAAACTGGATTTTTTTTTCATAATGAAATACTTAAAGACGGTTTATTTGTGATTCCCATTGGATAAAAGAGTTATGTGGATAATTCAGAATGCTCTGAAATCATTGTTTTCGAGTGACAACTCTAAACTACAAATGTAGCGATGCAAATTTCAGTGAGCACTTTTCACTTTGCAGCAGAATAAATTTTGTTGATGAAAATAGACGTGATTGTTTGTGTTTTAATAAGAATACAAAATTGAGAAAAAAATACTAGAGATGAGAGAATAAATATTTAAAGACGAATTTGATAAAGTTGTAAATCTGGGGTTTTCGGTATAATACAACACTTATAGACTGTTTATTTGTGAATAACAAGTTTGTTGTCCCTTTGACTCTAACTATTGACTTTGGCTTCGCCTCGGTCAATAGTCAGGGTCTCAGGGACAACAAACTAGCTATTCCGTCATAACCAGTTAATAAGTATAACCTATTCCCCTAAACTTAACTCTAACCCTTTTCCTTACTATCAACCCTAACCATTTCCCTAAATATAGCCCTGACACCGTCCCTGACTATACTCTAACATTTTCCCTGACTATTATACATGTATGAGCCTTTGCCTTGACTATAAATCTTATCCTTTCCCATATTATAACCAAACCCTTTCCTTTAATTTAATTATAAGCCCTTCCCTTACTATCATCCTTACCCTTACTCTTTATATAACTCTATAGCCTTTTCACTTCATTCAAACTGAATTCTTTTCATGCCTTTTAATATCTTAACCATACCCCTGACTTTAACACTTACCCTTTCAATGACTATAACTCTAATCCTTTGGATGACTATATCTTTAATCCTTCAGATGACTATAATCCTCATCCTCTCCCTAGTGTAATTCTAACCCTATCCATTTCCCTAAATACAACCCTAACCCTTTCTCTTGTCTATAACCATGATAACCCTCACCATTTCCCTGACATTTACCATTAACTTTCCGTTAATAATTATCCCAAACTCCTACCCTTAATATAACATTTACCCTTTTCCTTCACATAACCCTTTCCCTCACTATAATCTTAACCCTTATTCTGACTATAACCTTAACCCTTTTCCTTAATATAACAATTTACACCATTTAGGTTCTAAAATTTTCTCTGACTGTAACCATAGCCGTTTCCCTGAATTTAATCAAATCCGAAGTGTGAAATTACCCTGCCTTTCTCTGTTTATTTAAGCATTCTTTTTCTAATAAGTAATACATGTAGATTGTTTGGGATATTCTCCGCAACTCTCTGCTGACTTTTCCTGACTACTAGATTTTTTCATTAAGTTTGTAGTATGAAAGAATTATGTACTAATATATTTCTCGAAAAAGTTTTGAAAACTTTCACAATAAGATTTTTGATTTAGAGTTCACAGAAACACCCCTATCTTAGGAGACATAAATCTGTTTAGAAATTACCATGATACATATACGTCTGTACTGTAGATGTATAAGAACTGCCATAAAAAGGTACAAATTGCGAAACCTCTACACAGAAACTTGTAGACATAAATATGAGAGAATAATGATCATAAGCATGCATTAAGTGTAAACGTACAGTAACAAAGAAAATACGCTGTCAAAACATTGCTGAAAACACAGCTTCCAGCAACTTCTTCTAGTCGAATATCCTATAATTCAATTTTTACCAAAAACTGGGAAAAGATCCTCTACGCATATGACATATATCAAAATGAAGAGGAAAATCTAGTTTTTTGACTAGATATATTGTA
>MJUU01018874.1:343102-355418 GCA_002080025.1 Modiolus philippinarum
TTTTGATATTCTGACTTAAGATATACAGAATATATACTGTATATACTTTCGATCCCATTGCTGGTGAAAAAAATTAAAACGTTTCTTTTCTAAAGGTTAACAACCTATTCTATTTATTCCCGGTATATTTGCAATTTCACCATTGAAAGTAATCATAATTACTGCAAAAAATAAATGATTGCTAGCCTTACTGCAGTACATGAAGAAAAATCATGAAAATACAATAAAATAAAATAAATAAATGGATAAAAAAAACAACAGGTGTTTTGAGAGTTTCGGGGATGTTTCCAAAATTACAATCTGAAATTTTGGCAATTTGTCTTTTAGAAATGATTTTTATTACTGAAAGGAATTGAAAGAGATACAAGCTAGGTCAAAAGTCCAAAGACTTATATGTCTTTGAGTGTTCAGGTACTTATTTCATAGAATTTAGAATTTAAGAATTTTGCAGTTCTACTATTGAAAACTGTCTTTGCTGCTGTTAGGCACAAAAAAAAATATGGTTGCTATGTAAAGTGTCAAAAAAAAAAAAAAGAAAAAAAAAAAGAAAAGAAATGAAAAAAGAAAAGGTTTTAGATTTTCAGCAAATACCAAATATGTTGTCTTTAATATTTTCAAGAAATTTATCACAGTTGGAACAGAATCCAATTCAAAAACTCAACTTAATCGCATTATGCAAATTCCGTCTTCTATCATTACATTTAGCGTCCAATATGAAGCTACATATGTATACATATAAATATAAACGCTTAATCATAAAAGATCAACCCTTCAGGTCATGCTCCTAGGCATCAAGCTTTATGTCCGCTTACATCAGTAAAAGACTCACATTATGTAGTTTAAAATCAAAGGTGAAAAATAAGCTGGGATCAACCATTCAGTCTAAAACGAACCATCACTAGCAGATACGTTATGGCCATTTTGGTCTTATCACGATCTTGATAGGCTTAACACAATTTTGTTCAGACAGTGTAAGATTTTAAGTTGATTTTCAAGATACTTGATTTCAAGGACGATCATGAAGTGCTAAGATAGTTCAAGATCAAGTAAGATTCAATTGTTAATTGCGTTCAGGAACGATCAAGACGAGTTAAGCGTGTTAAGATCAGACAAGATCTCGATTTGATCTTGTTTGATCGGGACAAACTTAACACATCTTGATCGCCCATGAACACGTTAATCTTGATTTTTCTTAATTAACTGAACAGGTCTTGATCGTCCTTGAAATCCATTATCTTGAAATACAACTGAATATCTTACGTTGTCTTAACAAAATTGTGTTAAGCCTGTCAAGATCGTGACAAGATCAAAATGGCCAAACAAGATCATAAAATATCTGCTAGTGCATCCAAGGACAATGGTAACTTTAGAAATAAAAAGAAATAAAGATATAACAATGATGCGGTACAGAAAAAGAAAAATGAAGATAAACACACATACAAAAATCAACAACAATGACCCAATAAAAACAATGGGTTAGATAAAGTGCACCGGTAGTGTGAGCATATCCTGATTCTGATAAGACACCCGTCATGTTGAATATGTCAACTCCGGTAGGAAAGTCAAAAGAAGAAAAAATACTTAAGTGTTAAAGATAAAAATGTGTTGTCATCTTGGAAACAAATTTCCAATAGCGGTCCCAAGATCGTGATGTCAACCATTGAACTTCTGGGGGGGATGACGTCAAGTTATGGGTAACATATCTTTGCTTAAATAGTCTATTTGCAAGCAACCGGGCTCAATGAAGGCAGGCCCTAGAGGAGCGAAGGAGTTGGCAGATGTTAACTCAATTTGTCGGTGTTTTTGGAATGCTGCTACAAAGAAAAAGGCAGTTGATAAAGGAATAAGGCCGATGTAGAAGTATCTGTAGTAACCTTAATTTCGAACTCTTTGGATAGATAGTATGAAGAAAATCACCAAAGCGAGGGTTGTTTAATGATAAAATATCATCAATATGACGGCAATTGAAATTAAAGGACTATGCCAGTTTTGTATCTGTATTTTGAAGAAGCCCTTCGAAGAATTCAGCAACATATAAATGGAGAAACAGATCAGCTTAAAGGGTCGAACAATTCGTGCCCATTGGAATTCCGATAGTTTGTTGAAAAACAAGCCCTCCAACCTGGACGTTTATTTTGTCGATCAGAAACTGTTATGTTTCAATAAATTCTTCCTACTTCTACTTTTTTCTGTGATTCTGAGTTGTACTTCACAAAGTATGCTTGTTCTCTGCCTATAATAATGTACTTATATCTTGGTTCTCCGTTCTTAGGAAGAAATATCTATGAATAAAATTTTTCAGTCGAGATTTCAGTTGTTCATTACAATGGTAGTATACATTGTCGAGAAGTTTTAATGCTGTTACAGTGTTATAATGATCTCGATTTAAATATGTCAAACAGATCTTTAGAGTTTTTTTAATATCCAGGTTTCATTTACACCACTTCTTTAAAAGCTAGTATCACAATATGTTTGAAGGCCCTCTTTTGCGGCATGATGGATGTTTAAAGCTTAGAAATAGGTTTTGTAGAACATTTTGTATATCTCGCGATGTACCGTTGTTTGTTTGTGTAATTTACAAAATCAGGGCATAAATATTTCACACAATTACTATCATTACTAGATAACTCAAAATGCGAGAAATAACAAATTCCCGAACTTACTGGCAATTAAGTTTCTGCATATGCACATTTCGGCAACTAATGTCTCTTCAGAGCCGATTATTTTTTGAAACCTTCCAATATCTAAAATTTTGTAAATTTTATTGAAAACTAAGGAGTATCTCCCTCATGCAAAGCTCTGTCCTTAGCCGATTTTGGCTTTAAATTTAGATCACTTTGGTTATTTGTTCTCTATCAGTTTTTAAACATCTTTGAGTTTATGGTCTTCCAAACGTTTAGATTTTATCTGTACTGATGAGACATAAGTTGTCGAAATGCGCATATGCAGAAAGTAAATTCACAGTGACTTCGGTATTTAGTTATCAAACATTTTGAAATCCATATACCGAAATTTCTGAAAAAAGCTGGTTGATTTAATCTATTTTTCCGCCTTAAGGGCAAACTTCGAAATACTTTTATAGTATTTTTTACACAATATCGCAAAGTTACACTGACAAAAGGTGCAAGATGAGTTTCAATTTAATCTAATGTTTCGTTTTTCAAGACACAAAGAGTAATGACTTGAAGGGATTACCCTTTGTGGTGTTCAGTGAAATGTGAGTCATTTGCTCAATTTTAGCTTCTAAGCGAGAATTGTCTGATTGTCCTAGTTATTGCATATCACAGAAACGGGTAGTCGCCAATAATTTGGCAACAGGCCATAAAACATCTCAAAACCACCACGCATTCCTCCGCAACATTGACTATTATTGTTTCAATATTCATTCTTTAACAGTTTATAGTTCCTGAGATATCGGTGGTTATTACATACAAACGTACGTAATTTTGGACAGACTGTATGACATAGTTCCCGAGCTTTCGTTAAGCGAGATGATAATTTTTTTTATTTATTTAGCAAATTAATTTCAGTGTAATGAATTTCTTATTAGAATAATTTTACTGAGTTTCCCGCTTTAAGATATTATTCCACCAGTTGCAAAGAATATCACTGAATGAATCTTCCTCAGAATTCAGTGTCATCTTTGTTTCTCAGATGGTGTCGTTATGCTGGGGACCCGTACTGGTGATAATGACAACATTTGGTTCTGATTGGCAAAATTGACTTTGAAGATATTTGAGTACATTTCGACAAGTATCAAAATTGTACATTATATTTCCTGATGGTATACGTGTTAATTTTGATCTGTAAAAAGCAGCAACAAATGAACTGTAATGTTTGCTAAGCGGAAGAAATCTATTTATGCAAAGCTTGACGCTAGGACACAAAATCGATGTTGGTTTGCAATTTTTGTCTTTTCCGATGAGATGTTATGCAATATATAAAAGAACAATTTTGATTCTGATTATTCATGTTTGATTTCAATGTTTTTGGGAAGAGTTTGCCGAAAAGCCCTATTACCCCATCGCATGGCCAGTTAACTCAATACTCCTATTTTTCAAATAAAATATAGTTATCTTCTTATTCTTTGAAAATTTTGACACGTGTTATAAATAATTCACTTTTAAATTGCTTTTGAAAATGAATCCCTTCATATATGTCTACCCGTGTTACTTTCATCCCTTCAGAATTTCTATGACCTTCATCAAGACATCAAAGATAGATTTTAAATGTCATCTCCACGAATTAAAACAGACATTTTCAGCTAGGTTCAAGACTTCTGGATTTGACATATACTATTATACAAAAATGTAATTAGATGGAATGACCCACTTACAGTGTTACGGGTACTGTATGCAGAGCAGGACAAGCTTATCCTCCAGGAGCACCGATTTTCACTCTGTTTGCGCTTAGTTTTGAACGTTGTATGTTTGATCAGCTTTGTTTTTTTTATCCATTCAGAAAGATATTATAGATACATGTACATATTATATGTCAGCTTCACAAATGAGAACTTATATTTTCAGCTAGATACACACATGCTCCTGGACTTGACATTAACTATTATGACTTAATCATGGATTGACCCATTAAATGTGTGGCATGTGCTGTATACAAAGCAGGACAAGGTTACCCTCCTGAACTACCTGTTGTCACTCGGTTCGTGCTTTAGTTTTGACCGTTAAATGTGATGGTGTTGTGTGTTTGTCGGTGTATTGCGTGTTGAATTTTCTGCCTTCTGGTGTTTTCCGTTTCTCTGCGGACTTCAATTTATATTTATCTTGTGCTTTGTTCATTCGTTATTCTACTGACTTTATTTCTTCATTATTTCCACATTATTCTACTGAAGAATTAACACTAGTGTTGCTTGAATCTAACAGCCTTGTCCGTCAGCGTTTAAGTTTGTGCAAATACATTTTTGAAAGGGACTATTTCAGGAACACTTTATTTATTTTAGTTCAAATTAGACTAGTAGATTCTGAGAAGATCTTTGAAACTGTTTTCCATATGGTTCAATGTTAAACCTATGTTCCTGCTGGTAGTAATCTTGGCTGAGGCACGGACCTGGCGGATACCTTTTCTGAAAGGGACAATCTAAGGACCATGCATTGAGACTAAGTTAAGTTCTAATTGGATTTTAAGTTTCTAAAAAGATCTTTCAGGTGTTTTTACATAGGGTCCAATATTAAAACAACGTTCCCAGTGGAAGTCATCTTGGATGAGGGACGGACCAACCGGACACCTTTTGGAAGGGACTATCTGAGGACCAATGTGACAAAATTTGGCTATAATTGAATTTGAAGTTTCTGAGAATATCTTTAACATGTTTAAATGTGTTTTCCATAGGGTCAAATTTTAAAACTATTGTCCTCGCTTGCGGCAATCTTAGATGATGTTATGGGCCTGCCATATACACTTTTTAATGGACTCAACACAAGGATTATTTGGACCAAGTTTGGTTCCAAAAACCCAGTGGTTTCACAGGAGAAAATTCTTGATTTTTTTTAATATGGTTCAATATAAAAGCTATGTTCCTCGCTGGCTGCCATCTTCGATCAGGAATCTGCCAAATATGATTTTTATGGGGTCCACATAGAAAATATGATGAATAAGTTTGGTATTAATTGCATTTACCACGCACTTTTCACATTGAGGTCGTATACATCCTGAGTCATTTTGAGAAGAACATCTCTTTCCGTTGCGGACGTGGTGTTATCCTAAGTAGGAAGAGCTTTGTACCTATGTTTAGGAGATTGGATGGAAACATGATCAAATTAAGACAGGAGTTTCAAAATATCGCTTAACTTTGAAAATCTGAAAGTTGTGTTTCAATAAGCTATATCGTTACAGACAGCAATTTTCACTTCCGTAATTCGGTAGAGATATCGGAAACGTTTTTTTTATTACAATTTTCCTCGAGAAATCTTGTAGTCATGTGACGAAATTAGCAAAAATCTTCAAGAAAGTCAGGCTGAGTGGTATCGTTGAGTTATAGATAATACATCGGCAAACAAATACCAAATCAAAATGAAGAAAGGGGGAATTCTAAAATCATAAATCCAAAATTTAAGAAAATATTTTAGATAAATGGCAAGAAGAATGTTTAATTGAACGTTTGTCATCAGATCATCAGAAAGGTATGAAAGGATAGGTACAGGTTGCCCTATGGTATTTGATTATCGTAGGGTGATGTCAGTTTTTTTTTAATTCAATGCAGTAATCTAAGAAAACTACAATTAATTATTGAAAATGCAAATCAATTATATAAACATATAAAAGTAGCTGGCTAAGGGATTGTAAGAAATAAAAACAAGTTGGAGCAAAGCCACTCTCAGTTTAAGCAAGCTTCAGGGCAATCTGATTAATACATTTGTGGGGTTTTCTCACCGTTCATTGAAGATCTTATGGTGGCTTTCAGTTGTTATTACTCCCCTTTGGGTCGTTGTCTCTTTGACACATTCCCCGTTTCCCTTCTTTTTTCTATTTGTATTTTGACACCTCAACTTTGAAGTCGTTCATGATTTCTCAGATGGCACATTTAATTTTGCTTTGTATATTTACAGGGATCTAGAATTTTAAAAGAGTATTCGTTAAGATAGCACCAAATTGTCTGATGCACAGAACAGCTTTGGACTCTGTAAAATACGGGAAAAATGAAAACATAGGAATTTCTTACATAATCTTAAATGAGGATATGTTTTGCTATCCCTTTTCAAACAAATGTCTCTGCTAAAAAGGTAAAATATTAAATCTTAATTCAAATTCCTGGTAGATAACCCATAAAAACAAAGATCATAAATCGAAAGACAATATCGATTATCTTTTTACTTACGGGAGTCCTACCAACGCCTAATCATCACAAAATTTTGATACTGTACGCTGTTATTTATAGACAAATATATATATTTAAATCAATATTGACCGCAGTCAGAGATGTCCTGAAAAGTTACTGTGATAAAGTCTACTTTACGAGCGGCGTCAATCAAATGTGGATGCTAAAAAAATTCTAAAGATCTTTTCGAACAGCTCTCCTCTAGCAGTCTCACCCATTGCCACAGCATACAAACCTTTGATTTTTCTACTCTTTATACTACCCTGCCACACAATAAATTGAAACACAGTAATTACGGATTTGATACATCAATGTTTCTGCACTAAAAACAGGAAGAACACAGATAAACTTATTTAGTAGTAGGGAAAGACATTTTTTGTAAAGAACCACACTGAGTCAAACAAGAAGTACACTGAGAATGCCGCAATCAAGATGTTGGAATTTTTAATAGATAATATTTTTGCTGAATTTGGAGGCCGTGTTTTTCAACAGACTATCGGAATTCCCATGGGAACTAACTACTCGCCACTTTTAGCTGATCTCTTTCTTTTTTCGTATGAGGCGAAGTTTGTAAAAGGGCTTACACAGAAAAAACAAAACATTTAGCCCAGTCCTTTTAACCTGGCTTCCGCTACATAGACGATGTACTTTCTCTTAATAATCCAAAATTCAAGGAATATTTACACCAGATCTATCCCAATGAGCTTGAAATTAAAGAGAATACCGATACACCTACTTCAGCTTCGTATTTAGATCTTTTAATTTACGTTGACGAAAATGGACTTTTGAAATCTAAGCTGTATGACAAACGTGATGATTTTAACTTCCAAATTGTGAACTTTCCCTTTCTGAGCAGCAATATACCTAACTCACCAGCCTATGGAGTGTACATTTCAAAGTTGATTCGTTACTGTCGGGCATGCAGTTTATACAGTGACTTTTTAGTTAGATCACGGATTTGACATAACCAGATTTGACTCAACCCTGGATTGACTCACGACTCACTGATAGTGCAGGACATGCTTACCCTTCCAGAGCACCTGATGTCACTCCCGGTTTTCATGGGAGTTCACACTATGAGTGCCTTAGTTCTTAATGTTATTTTTTTTTATTTCCGTGAATTGTAGCTGTCTCACGTCCTTGTTTTGTCTTTAATTTTATCTGTTACAGTTTTTGCCATGTCTTTGGACTTCGATTTTTGTAGTCATTGCTTCCCTTGTTCCTTCGGTATTCTACTGCCGTTGTTTTCGACAGCTTATATCTCTGGTGATTATAAACCTGCATATTTTTTTAATAATAATAAACAGACAGAATATTCAATACCGATTGTTAGAGAAAGGTACATCTTCGAAATACTCATTTTTGGCATAAAGTAATGTTATATCAAGTATCATACATGTTCAAAAATAATTTATTCAGACGAATTTTAGATGGAAGGTAATGTTTTATCAAATTATTCATTATAACGAACTTTGCATCTTTTACGTGGTTTTTTCGTTTTTGTTGTCGTAAATGGAGTTGTTGCTGTTGTTGTAGTTGTAGACATAGGGGTCGTATTGTCACAGTCACCAATTTCCAACGTACCTGGTTCACTGCACTGTTCAGATGTGGTGTTGCAAGTGGCTGGAATAATGCACTCAAAAGGTTCAATTGCTGAAAAGCAAAACAGATTCTTGAAAGTGCAAAAAAGAAAAAAAAATAGAAAATGTATTTTTTTTTCTTTTGCAGCTCCCATTTCAAAATTCATCAATTCAGCATTAGCATTATAATAAAAGAATATGGTTAAACCATTATATTCGAATAGTTTGAAACTAGTACTCGACTAGATAAATCGATGGTCGAGTGTTCGGTTTTCTTTTTAAATTTCTTTGATATATCTTCAGATGGCTTAAAACCATGATTAGTATGTATAATGAATTTAATCACATTTGCACTTTAAGATTTGAACGGTTATAATGCCACCCGCTTAATATGCCTCATGGTAATATTTCCAATACATCTTTTAAAGAAATAAATGTTAGATGTAACTTTTTGTGGCACCCTTAGTGCAATACAAAATACAGAAACAGATATTCGAACGTAATAATGATTACCATTTTTCTCAACAAAAACTGTCTATTTTTATCCCGTGAAGATCACTTGAAGTGGCTTTTTATGTTTTGCATGTCATTAATATATAATTTATAATATATAGTTATGTTTGTTTTTTTTCTCAAAATAACATATTTGTATTTAGAATATTGAAATAGTAGACCGAATCAAATTCCATGCACATCAACCGAGTGCAATTTTTCTATGTCAAGCCTTGTTATTTTTATGGTATGAATTCAGAAAAAAGTAAATTTTCTGAATTTTGGTATCAAACCAATCTGACTATTTTGCTGTTGAATACCCTACTGACCTTTGACTTTTGGCCCTATGGTTTCAAAATACAAAAATAGCCAACTCAAATAACAGTGTATTTTTATGCTAAAACGTGTTTCATGGAGTAACCTCTCATCAGCAGCATTTGAATCAAATAATATGGAAAGCCATAATCTCAAAATAGTCTCAATGATTTACTCATACCAAAAATATTCTAACGATGCGATGGTCAAAATACAGATCTCTTAAAAATTAAATAATATAAAAGAAGCCTCAAGGTGGCTATTTAAAGAGATCAAATTTTGATACAATCAGTTAATTTCTACATAAAAAGCGCAACATGTAATAAATCATCGAATTCTATACTAATGAAAAAAAGAAACTGTGCACTGGTCATATAATTTTCATTTAAATTCAAATCAAAATTAAACCTATGATATGCAAACTTAAACATATCTTCTCTACAAAGAAATGATCACAAACACTTTTACGGCAAAATTACGATTAGTTGACCATTCAAATCACGTAAAGGCAAGAATGGAGTTGACAAAATGGTACCAAGTATAACAACCCAATTCTTTGATGTGTTTAGCGATTTATATACTAACGAAAGTACCGCAAATAAGCCGTCTTTTCAAAGATTGAAGGCAGCTATAAACCAACTCCCGGTTTGCGTTTAAACCAACTCCCGGTTTGCGTTTAAACCAACTCCCGGTTTGCATTACAAAACTCTGCCTTTTTTAGGGCCATAATCTGTATTTGGTCAAAAATTGACAAAAAAAAAAAAAACCTAAAAACTAAAAATGATTTTTTGAGCTATTTTAGTTGTCATGGAGTTTGCGTGAAAACGGTGTTAACCCTTTTTGTATTGTAAGGTGAGATGTTGCTCTTTTTTTAGAACCAATATTGGTTCCTTTTGGTAATACCTTTAATACGGGTTTTAAAACAATTACAGTTGTTTGGCCAACACTGGACAACCTAATGCACAAGCTTTTGGTTTTCACCTTATGTGTTTATGTTCGAAAATTTGATCTCTAATTGGAGCAGAAGTAATGAAATTGATGAAAACGTATCCATAAGACTGAATCTTGTTTTCGTGAAGCAAAAACGTCATTTTTTCACGTTGATCAACCTATGTCCGAATTTCGGTTATGAAGACCTTTTTTGGACACTCCCGATAATCAATAATCAAACAATATGTTCTTCTATGAGAAAAGGTACATTCTGGTGTGCTGAAAGTAAAATAAAATCCAATTCCACCGACAGTAAACTTCAAAAGCTTTTGACTTGACTTGACCAAGGAGAAAAAGTGTGAAAATACGGAGATCTTTAAACGCATTAAAACTTAATAAAAAGCGCAAAACCAATTCAATATTAATCTGTACGTTTTCAAGAACATTGTAAAGTTATTTTGAAATCGTACTACTTTTACGTTTTTACTGAACCGTTAAAAAGATAGCAAATTACAATGACTTCATGTCTGATAGATAGTACTGTAACTTGATAGATATTATGTTTTTTTTAAATTAATCAATTAAAGTAAAAGTGAACGCCGCTATTATGTTTTGTTTACATATGATTCACTTTCCGCTACTTTGGTCGCAGTGAGAGGAAAATCGTAATAGTATATTTGTTAGGTGTTAAACCAACTGTTTGCAAGGATTGCACCTAACTATATGGATGCAAATAAAGAAATCAAATATTCTTAGGCTATTTAAACAATTTTACAATAACATACCGAAATTATTGTGAATTTTCTGCACGAAGTTTACATTCAATAAGTTTTTAAAAGAAAAAAACTAAATTGTTTTCGTTATTTTAAATTATTAAATTAAAATTAAAACTAGGATTTTGCAGTTTGATACTATTCTTATTCACGAATAATCGATTTACATTTAAACAAAAAACGGCTTTCATGATTTAACCAATCTTTTACTTACATTCTTAAGGATATATTTGTAACCTGGAAACATACACATAGATTAAGTTCATTCGTTTTGTCTTAGAATTCTCTATATTTACGTATCCTGATTTACTGTATGATACAACGCGAAATTGAATTTATGTATCCTGATTTACTGATGGATACAACGCAAAATTGATGGATGAAATCAGTAAAATACGTATGCTTTCGTCAAAATCAGTAAAATGCGTAACAACCGCCATTCAGGGATCCGTCATTCATTACTTTGCTGTCAGTTATCAATCAGTCAAAAATCCGTCACCAATCACTCAAATAGCCCAAAAAGTAACTGCTAATTATACAAGGCCTGCATGCTTGGATTACTCCATTAAAAGTATTAATTCTGTACAAAAATAATCTCAACTTACGATTGGTACAATTTGCTGAAATGAAATATACATTTGGATAAAACACATATATTCTCAAGACTATATCGTATTTCTATATTTCAAATTAATCAAAGCATTCAAGACTTACAATAAGTGGAAAACAAGACCTACTGTCAATGGTTACGGATTTGACGTATGCAGTGGTCAATTACAAACTCAATCCAAATTAAGGATTACATCTTTCAATACATGCCTTTTCTATGCTTTCTTCAAAACCCAAAATATAGTTATGAAAGAAACAAATATTGCCATAACAAAGCATATCTTATATATGATGTTCTGAGACATAAAGAAATGGTGTTGATAAATTGTTCCAAATGTTTTCTGTACCTGCCCCAAGTTAATATACTCAGAACATGAAATGAACATCAGCTTATAAATTGTCCAGTGAAATATATTTACCCCATGTAAAAGACCCTCTCTTCAATACAGGGATTTTTTTATTAAAAGATACCATTACAGTTCGAAAGTCCGTCAACCAAAAAAAAAAATAAATAAATAAATAATTAAAAAATAACATAAAATTGTTGTGAATGGCAACAACTTAATGAAAATAAACAAGGTAAAATAAGGTATCAAAATAAGGTAAGTTAGGTATCAAAATATATGTTGTGCAATGACCACAAATTAATGTACATAAAAAAGTAAAAATGGTAAGGTAGGTATGAAAATTTATCTTGTGCAATGGCCACATATTAATGTAATAAACAAAGTAAAAATGGTGTATGTCCTCTACACGTTTTTCCTTTTTTTCTGTCCCGGTTGCCC
>MJUU01018874.1:355525-385424 GCA_002080025.1 Modiolus philippinarum
AAAAAAAAAAAAATAAATAAATAATTAAAAAATAACATAAAATTGTTGTGAATGGCCACAACTTAATGAAAATGAACAAGGTAAAATTTGTAAGATAGGTATCAAAATATATAATTTGTTGTGCAATGACAACAAATAAATGTACATAAAAAGTAAAAATGGTAAGGTAGGTATGAAAATTTATCTTGTGCAATGGCACATATTAATGTAATAAACAAAGTAAAAATGGTGTATGTCCTCTACACGTTTTTCCTTTTTTTCTGTCCCGGTTGCCCCTCGACGAAGGCCGTACTGGTCGAAACGTTGGGCACACTTTTCTTTCAACCCGTTTTGGATATTTTAGCTGTGTTTTAGTTTGTATGTTTTGTTTAATTTTACTTTTTAATTGTGGCCTACCTTACCATTTTTACTTTGTTTTTTGAAACAAACAAACAGACAAAAACAAGCATTTAGCTTATTATCAATACCTTTTTCATGATTTATGTTTATAACTATCCTTTATGTTTACTACTCATTTTGAAAATTCATTTGTGTATAAAGCGATTTTGGTCCTTGTCTTTTCCCCTTATTTTGTCTTTAATCAATGTCTGAATTTAAGTGTTGGATATAGTTTACTCTCTTCTTTTACAAAATGTATTCGCTTCAACCAAAATCAAAATCAAAAACATTCCAGGTTCAAAAAATTCCCTCCATCAATTGAGCATTGACCGCTTGATCAATTTAGAAATCTTTCTTGACATGTATCATAAATTTGGACAAAGATCAACTATTAGTTCGACATACGAATGAAATCAGCTGAATATTATTTAGGATTGAACTAAGCTGACAAATTAAAAAAATATAATCTAAATAAACTAATAATTAAAGATGGGATTTCTGGGTAATATGAGTAATTAATGATCGATTACGAACATTTAATATTGTGTTTATTTCTTTTTTTTTCTTGGATGAAATAAGATATAGAAAATGTCAGATCCAACTTATGAAAATCAGCATATGTGACTGTCTTTCAGATGCACAAAGTCTAAAAATTATGATTAAGGTCAAATTAGGCGAATCTCTTCAACAACATAATATAAAATACCGTTATTATTAAGGTAGATATACACTGTCATGCTGCTCAGTGAATCTAGCAAATGAAGAATGAAGAGTCGGATACGGTTAAGGTTTGTTTTTAGGCAGGTACAGTGATTTTTTAACTTTTCCTTTGTGCCGTCATAATTGACTGACAGATGTGAAACCCACTTTTGCCCACTTTGCTGCCAATCAGCTCCCTTTTCCAGTAAATTATGTTTCATCTGGACTCTTTGTAAAATAATTTCATTACAAGCATGGTCACATATTTGTTTTTACGTTGAATTTAATAGATCACATCATAAACTATCCATTTACAAATATATATATATAAAATTCTCATAGAAAAAAGTTCATTTCTATTAATCTGAAAATTGCCTTTCCTATTTTCCCCAACATTCTCTGTAAATTTAGGTTAAAAAGGGCTAAAATTAGCAATCTTTGACCTCAGTTCTAGAAAAAAACAAGCATGGTGACTACTACTTTTTATTACCGATTTCAGGTTGTTATCAATGGTTTTTTAATCCTGTCTTTATAAGTTCATTAGTTTCATTAATAATTACATGTGTGTATGTAAAAGTACTAATTGCAAAAAAAAAAAGGATGGTAAAGAGATGTATTTGTAATGGATGAAGGGAAATAGTTTACACTTATTAATTGAATGGTATCTGTAAAACATGCGTTGTGGATTAACATCATCCTCAGCTGCAATCGTTTTCTAAAGATTTTTCATGGTCTCCAGGATGGTCTTTGGATTATTATAAATTCATAAGGTTTTATCTTTTTACCTAGCATCTTTGTACTGCCCCCTTTTGATAAGGTAAATCCTACCCTAAAACTAACCAAGAAGAGTCATAAGTTGTAGTTTGTTATGATGATTGTACTTTGACGACGCTCTGTGTTTCACATCATGAGTTGAAAATTTTGTAAAATTTTGTATTATAATTTTGCTTCTCTGTCCATACTCTAAAAAAGTCTCTTAATGTTATTTCGAATGAGAGTCTCAATTCTCTCTAGCAGATTTGTTTCTTTATCCGTATGAAGCCAGGTTCATACAAGGGCTAGTTCAGAAAAAGACAATAAGCTAGCCAAATCCTGTAATTTCAGTTTCCGTTATATAGATGATGTTCTTTCATTGAAAAATCCTCAATTTAAGGAACACCTTCATCTTATATACCCAAATGAACTCGAAATTAAAGAGACCACTGATACACAATCATCAGCGTCATACCTGGGCCTATACCTCTACATTGAAAACTCTGGACGTCTGAAAACAAAACTTTATGACAAGCGTGATGAATTCGACTTTCCAACAGTGAACTTCCCGTTTTTGAGCAGTAATATTCCCAATTCTCCGTTATATGGCGTGTACATTTCACAACTCATTCGCTATTGCCGTGCCTGTAGTTTGTACAGCGATTTTGTCAACAGAGCGAAATTACGGTCTCAAAAACTGATACATCAAGGTTATATTGATTCACTGTTGCAATTGTCGTTACAGAAGTTTTACAGTCGTCACCACGATTTGACAGACCACTACAATGTTTCTGTTCCACAAATGAGAACAGATATCTTTTTATAGATCCACCAGACTGACTCACGACGACTGTGACAAAACCGGACTTTTCACTGGCAGTGTGACTGGTGCCACGCGTGGAGCAGATCATGCTTACCCTTCCGGAGCATCTGATGATACATCAGTTTTATAGCAGTTCACACTGCTAGTGCTTTAGTTTTGTGACGTTCTTTTTTGTTTATTTGTTTTGTCTTTGTCATACTGTCTCAATTTGTGTTGCTGCGAATTGCCGTGATTTTGGATTTATGATTTTAGAATTTTCCCTTTCCTCGTTCTTGCTTCGGTATTCGTTTGCCGATGTACTTAGAAAAAAACTGCCATTTCTTTCTTCGCTCATACGATAATGTTAATATCTAACTCTCATATTGCTCTTAAAATATATTTCTCTCAATAATATACAGGCTACACAGTTATGACATTATAATTTGTTGTAATGTAAAAATACTATTTTCGTTTGTTTCACTACTCCCACCAGCAACATTTTTTCTTTTATTAGCCCTGTTCTGTTCTGATATCAAATCCATTAAGTTCTTCTTTATTAGAGTCTAATACCGTTAATTTAAAATCTGCGTATGACCATTTCCACATTTTATGATTTATCAATGCAGATCAAGCCAAATAATTTTGAAGACCAATAACCAAATTACGAAAGGTAGTAGAGACCAAACAATCAAATAGAAAGCCGAAAGCCAGATAACAAGAAAGCTTAACTCTGCACAGATAATCCTTATTTTTGTACATTTGCAGACTTCAATGTTGCAAAAAAATAAAAAAAAAATTGTAATGGTGCATTACATGATACCCCCACGTATCACAAAATTTCAAAGTTTAAAGAGACATAACTCCAGATCCCTGTGTACTTCTGGAGCCAAAATTATACTTGGCCTGTGTTTTATGGTAAGCAACTTACCTACCAAATTAGAAGACAGTATGTTATTTCATTCACAAGTATCAATCGGAAACCCTAAAGTTTAAAGGGCATAACTCCAGAATCCCTTGGATCTCTGAACCCGAAATCGAAGTTGACCTGAGTTTTGTGGTAAACAAGTTACATACCAAGTTTGAAGACAATATATTATTTCATTCACAAGTTATCAGTCGGAAGCCCTAAATTCGCAAAATTTCAAAGTTTCAAGGGGCATAACTCCAGAACCCCTTGGACCTCTGGACCCGAAATCGAACTTGACCTCATTTTTGTGGTAAACAAATAACATATTAAGTTTTAAGACCTTACGTTATTTCGTTCACAAGTTATCAGTCGGAAACCTTCGGGAGACGGATAGACGGACTGACGGACGGACACACGACTGAGGGTATCACATAATACCTCACCACTACGTGTGGCGGGGTATAAAAAAAAACAACAAATCGGTTTTTTAGTCCCATACCGAAATAGAATAAAAAAGATCACAGAAAGCACCTACAATGGCCGAAAAACATAATGACATGCCACAAAGTAACAAAGAACTGCAAAAGAAAAACCCACAATAAAAACACAAAAGACAAACGTAAACAACGATAGGAACTCGGGACAGCCGCACTTGGTACCGGCACCACCAAAAGCCAGCGATAGGGTTAAACCGTTTTATGGGTACCAAAACGTCCCCTCTTCCTTAGAAGTAATATTATTGGGCTGGTTTATACCCCGGGACTAAGAGTCCAGTAAAAGATGACATCGGCCCAGTGGTAATGATAAACATACGTAGCGACAATAATGGGTCAAGGAGTGCATGCAACTTGACTGCCGGATAGATTTTGTTCTTATAAATGCAAGTCTTTAAACCTTTAAAGATACTATGCTATCCGCTGGTTGTGACTTTTAGTTTTTCCTTGACTTGTTGGCCAATTCATTTAAGGAACAGTCGTAGCACCGTTATCTCAAAGTTTAGCTTAACAGAAGTTTTCAAACAAGTTTCAGTGGAAATACAGGATTTCTGCTTCCCGAGGTGCCCAATGTTTATATATTAAAGATGTGTTAGGGCCTATCAGACATAATCTGTAAATGACCGTCAAAACACCATTGTAACTAATTTTGAAACTTTCATTTCATTGGTTTGAAGTTTAAGTCAGAATCATTGACTGTTTTTTCATAGGTATTAGTCCCCCAGTTTGGAAACACATTTAAAAGGTGCCATCAAATAAATTTTGTGATTTTACAAGCTTAGTTATAGTTGGCCCAGTGTCTCAAATAAGGCCCTTAAATCCAAAGTTCCCAAAGACGAGTCGGACGCTGTCTTCATATGACATACAATGATAAAACAATTTTCAATATTAGCGGTAATTTTTATGAATTTCCTTTAATCTATAGAGACTGATAATTCCACTATCACCGAACTGGACATTATCACGAAATTATTAGGTCACGTGCAGGTTGCTAGGCTGACGTCATGTTTTGACAATTTGTCGTGTTCATACGCGTAAGACGTTGAATGAAGAATGCATTTAAATTATTGCAATAGACAATAGCTTAACTTTGCTTAAATAGAAATTTCAGTTTAATTCAATTTATTTTAGAGTTTTGTTATCATTTTGTGAATTACCCATAGAAGAAATATAGGACATTTTGTTTTTGATACGGACTTTATCAAGGCGTAACGAATCAAGCTCGCCCTGGCGTGCTCTCTTGATACTGGCCGTGATAAAGTCCGTATCAAAAACAAAATGTCCTATATTCCATATTTATCAATTAAATTAGTTCATTTTCATTTCTATGAACCTAAACGTTTCTCTTTGTTATTTTTTATGGAAAGAAATTTTCATCTTGACCTCTCCTTCAAATTGCTCCTAATAGCACAGATTTGTCTAAAATTAAGTTTTACTAAGAGTTTTGGCAAATAAAAGCGATTTAATTAATTTTATTAACCTGCTTGACATGGAATAAAAAATTTTAATAGAAATAGTAACGTACCGTTCAGATTAAGTGCTAAAAAGCATAATTTTTTGTTCAGATGTCCTGCAGCGTCCCGTTCAATGTCAAATGACGAATACTACAAATATTTTTGACATAATCCATTTGCACAACTTGATATGATATAATTAAAATTGAATGCTAAATTTAAAAATATTGATGCCTTCACGGTATAAAATCAAACTTTATACCAGTAAGAAGGATAACTGGATTCACTACCTTATGAAATAAATATATGTACAACCTTAAATCAAACTATTTATGAAATTGAAGTGTACTTATAATTTGTCCTACATGACAATTAATGAACTAAATTTTAATTGACGAAAAACAATTAACCTGTAGCGCTACAAATAGATTAAATATAAATCGCCCTTAGCCAATTAGTGATTCCCTTTCAAGGTATTGATGTATTTTTTTTTTCGCACAACACATAAAAATGATTCCGGAGTTGTGTCATTGAAAATTCTAGATTTTGTTCGATTTATTAGTAACACAAAATAACATTCCTAGCCTTACACGAATTTACACGCCAGACTAATTTTAAGATAGTCACCCTAAATATTTGTTATTTTGTTTATATCAAAATGGGTTAATCGTGGGTTGATACAGTGATTATAATATGATTATAATATAGACATAAAAAGTATTTGGTAAAAAATGTTCACTATCAGTTTTGAATTTTGATCAGCTTCACGACATTGTTTTGTATCTATTTACATTGTCTGTTATAATATGCGTATTTTGTCTATTCCCCTTTACTTTTATATCTCAAAATTTATATATCTCCTTTTTTCAACTAAGTAACTCCTCATTAAAACTGCTTATCTTAATTTTGACTAGTTAAAAAATGTTAATAGAAAAAGAAATTTTGGTTATTGAATTAATTTAATTATAAAATCTGCGTTTTAGGCATTCCTTAATATTAGCAAATTTCGTTTCATCAGGAAACAGATTGAAATCATTTTTGAAACTCATTTCCGAATCCTATTTAAAAATTCTAAAGTATTGTTGTATTTTTCTACATTATTGTGTTTGTATATGTATATAATGAATTATTTAATAAAAATGTTTACAGTAGTTATCGTTCCAAATCGCATGTAAAATTAATCTAACAATCTAAATTTTGAAGAATTCTAGACGTTTGTACACAATAAACGGTCTTTGTCTATAATATTATTTTTAGGAATATCAGTACGAAATATTGCGTTCTGTAAGCTTTAGGCCATGGGCCCAAATCACTTTTCGTGGACCCCACCCCCCTCACTTCCCATCTAGACCAATTTTTTTCAATTCTCATATATCCCCTCTTCAAAATTAAACATGTCAACACGAACATAACCTGCATGCATGGACAGTATAGGGCCACTTTTATAGTACACCACGAAAAACTCTTGTATTTTCGTTTTAACCTAAGTTTCATCTTTTAAGCTCCATAATTATTTAATAATAAGTAATTTGTACTGAAATTTGGTACCAAATTAAAGCTAATTTAATATCCTTTACAATGAACTCAAGTTTGGGCTCTTTACGTCATTTTTATGACCTGGGGATACAAAAAATGCACCCCCCCTGCAAAAAAATAGCGAAAATGACAATTTTAGGCTGTCAATTCCTTTCAGATAAACAACCCTCATTATTTGATCTAGTTTTTATGCCTAACTTATCAGTTGTGATACAATGATGGTAAATAAAACCATTAAAGTCCATAAATTTTTGATTTTCGGTAAAAATTCTTTGAAAAATGGGAATTTTCGGAATTTTCGATTTTTTCACAATTTCGACTTTCTGACTTTATGGTCGTACAAATCTGAATATAATTAGCACCCCTCCTCCTAAAAATTAAGGGAAAATATGAAATATTCAGGATCTAAATGATTAAAGAATAATGTTTTATTGGAACTCAAGTGTTTATTTCACTAAAGCTGACATGCAAAAGATCATTTAAGTATATTTAAACTTTTTAAGAGGTCCCCTTTTCACTCTTTTGCCGGAAATTGTATGCAAAATTGGAATTTTCCGTTTTTCAGAAAATCTGCTGTTTTGACTTTGAGATGCAAATACTTCATGATATTGATAGGTAACTTGAAAATGTTGATAAGGTACCCTTTCAATATATCTAAGTCATAAGAAAATATGTTTTCAAACACTTTAGAATAACTACAGTCTCATAAATTACAAATATATAACCCCTTACCACAAATGCTCAACACAATTTATTTCATTTTATTCAGCTTGAAAAACTTAAACATTGTATAAAGGTCCAATAACATATCATTTCAAACACAAAAATACACAGAGACTCTAATATTTCACAAATAATATCATGTGACTGTGTGGTTTATGGGTAGTTATACCAAAATTCAACTTTGAATTTTGTAAAACTCCGAAATGCTGAAAAATCCCATTTTTCACGAAAGTCGCCAAAAATATATACAATTTTACCCATATTTGGCGTTAAAATTGCATATTTCGATAAATTAAATGCAATTTTTTAAAAGAAAGTAAAATATTAGTATGTTTTATTAATTATTTCTTGGGGTAGGGGTAAAATTTTCGGTATTTAGAGTCACATTGAACATTCATTGTTCTTCTAAACATTGTTTTACAGAACTTATATATCGGTGAGAACAATGAATTGGCATATATGCATATAAATCCTCCAGATTTGCAACATATAACTATTTAAAAGTGAATTTTGGACAAATCTGAAATGCTGAAAATTCCGATTTTTCATCAATTCTGTACAAAATATTCAGTTTAAGCTGACAAATGGGACTTAAAATGACACATCTTGATAAAAACTATACAAAATGTTATATGGTTTGTGTGTTTTGGTTATTTTGATGTGAATGTAGTAAAAAATTGACTATTATAGGCAAAATTTGGTGGGGTAGAGGTCATTTTTCCGTATTTAGAGTCACATTAGACAGTCCTTGTTTTTCTAAACAGTGTTTTAAGACAACTTATGTATCGCTTAGAACAATTAAATGGCATATTTGTAGTTGAATCCTCCAGATTTGACATATATTACGATTTAACAATGCACTTTGGAGAAAACTGAAATGTTGAAAATTCCCATTTTTCATTAGTTTGGGCCAAATATTTAGTTTAAGTCAACAAATGGCTGTTGAAATACCAGATCATGATGTAATTAATACAACACTGTCATATATAACACACATTTTGCATGTTCTGGTTATTTTCATGCGAACATAGACAAAAAATTGACAATTTTAGGGAAAATTTTTGGGGATAGAGGTAAGATTCACTGTATTCAGAGTCACATTAACACCCCTTGATATTCTAAACACCGTTTTAAGACAACTCATGTGTTGCTTAGAACAATTAATTGGCATATCTGCAGATATATCATCCAGATTTGCCATATATAACGGGTTAACAGTGAACTTTGGCAAAATCTGAAATGTTGAAAATTCGTATTTTTCATCAATTTCAGGCAAAATATTGAGTTTAAGGCAACTAATAGCTGTTAAAATACGAAATCATGGTATAATTTATAAAACATTGTTATATACAACACACATTTTGCGTGTTTGAGTCAATTTGATGTTAACATAGACAAAAAATTGACAATTTTAAGAAAAATTTGTTGGGGTAGGGGTAAGATTTTCGGTATTTTGAGTCACATCAAACACATTTTGTTTTTCTTAACAATGTTTTCAGACATTTAATGTATCGCTTAGAACAATTAATTGGCATATCTGCATATATAACGATTTAACAGTGAAATTTGAGCAAATCTGAAATGTTGAAAATTCACATTTTTCATCAATTTTAGGCAAAATATTGAGTTTAAGTCAACTAATGGCTGTTAAAATACGAAATCATGGTATAATTTATGAAACATTGTCATGTACAACACACATATTGAGTGTTCTGGTTATTTTTATGCGAATATAGACAAAAAATTGACAATTTTACAGTAAATTTGTTGGGGTAGGGATAAGTTTTATTGATGTATGATGTTTATATCACATAAGAATGACCAGTATTTGTAAAAGTTGTAAAGCAAATATAATAAGCTTTCATTTGATACCTACTTTAAATGATATTTGTTTACATAAAAGTAACATTGGGCAAAAGAATGACAAAACTTAATCAAGATCGGAAATATTCAAAGATCTATTTATTTGGTCTATTTGAAAATAAAACTTTGTTCATTAAAAATATGTTAACATTATATTAACATGTTTTATATTCAAGAAAATAGATTGAAAAACTTAAAACAATTTTCAGAATCGGAAATCGAGATGTACTTCGGATTCTTCAGACCATCAAACTTACGCAATTTCAAAGAAAATTTCTAAATTTTCCTCAAAATTTTTTAGGGGTAGGGATACGTTTAATGGCGCTATGGAACGTATAGGGCATAGAAATTGTAAAAATTTGGGTTCTTTGTAAAGCTCATACAATAAGCAATCATTTGATACATCGTTTTTATAACTGGGAAGCATTTGGTCAACATTTTGAAGCAACTGAAAGAAAAACTTGAAAGAAGAACGAAATTTTCCAAAATTTTGGTAAGTGGGTCTAAAAATGGGCCCTGTTCCACCAGTGCGTGCAGGTTATGCTCGTGTTTACATGTTTTATTTTGAAGAGGGGATGTCTGCGGACTTAAAAAAATGGGTGGGGTTGGGAAGTAGGGGGTGGGGGTGGGGTGCACGGGGGGTTATTACAGCCCATGGACTACTTGTTAAAAATGAAAAAATACGGCCTATTTTTGCTTTGGATGATTTGTTCTTTATCAGCTTTTACACATATTTCGCTTTATGGATTTCCAAATGATATGATCGCAATGAAGAGACATAAGTTGTCGAAATGTGCATTTGCAGAAATTGAATTCACAGAAACATCGGTATTATGGAATCTATTACCACTTGGCCGATCCCGCTGCTGGTTGACTCTAAGTCCGCGAGGGCATTCAACAACCCAGTCGCCAATACTTCAGTTCTGGCCCGAAAACAAATTTTATTTTAAAACTTGTAATATCAAAATTTAAAGAAATTTTGCAAAAATTAAGGAATATCTTCCTAATGCAAACCTCTGTCTTTAGATGCAAACCTCTGTCTTTAGATGCAAACCTCTGTCTTTAGATGATCATGGCTTTCGTTTTTAGATCCTATTGGTAATATTTTCTATCAGCTTTTACACACATTAACGTTTATGGATTTCCAAATGCTTTGATGTGATCTGCACTGAAGAGTCGTAAATTGTTGGAATGCGCATATGCATACATTTAATTCACTGTAACAAGGGTGTTGTTATTTACCAAAAATAAAGAGGAATATTATGTCATTGTGTTGAAAGTGCATATGATTTATTGATTAAACGTTTTCCGATTCCCAATCGCAAAATTTTGATTGGATTGTCAAACACGTTATTCATTTATTTTGTTCGTTTTGACATTTTTTTTAACCTTTAATTGACTGAATTTTTTCTACAATGAAGAAGCTATCAGAAAAGGGAAGAGGGGAACCATCTACGTTTTATTCGAAAGATTCTACGTTTTTCTAGTTGTTTTGTTTTTTTTTCTTTTGAACTTTTCCAATGTGTCCTGTAAAGTTTATGAAAATTAAAGATAAGATCATTTCATGACACAATAATATTCTGACCTCAAATAAAGGATAGGTAAGGTAATAACTAAACTACCGAATAGAGTGGTCACATTAGCAGATATATTATGATCTTGTTTGGCCATTTTGATCTTATCACGATCTTGACAGGCTTAACACGATTTTGTTAAGACTGTGGAAGATATGCAGCCGTATTTCAAAATAATTGCTTTCAAGGACGATCAAGACAAGTGGATCTTATTTAATCTTAAACTACCTAAACACGTCTTGATTGTCCATGAAAACAATTTTCTTGAAAACCAACTTGAAATCTTACACTGTCTTGACAAAAATGTGTTAAGCCTGTCAAGATCATGATAAGATCAAAATGGCCAAACAAGATTAAAACATATCTGCTAGTGCCAAGAGCCGAAGTCTATGCGACAAACAGACAAATCAGATGGAGACCACCGGCAAAATTGTCCTCCGCCATGGTCCTGACCTGGTACAGGCATTTCAAAAGAAATGGTGGGTTAAACCGGTTTTATGGCTAGCCTTGCCTTACCCTCCCCTTCCATTGAGGCAGCGTCAGGAATCAACTCAACAACAAATTCCTTTGACGGGTCTTAAGTAAGAGAAATGTTTATCCCAGTACTAAGTAAATATAATGTTGTGAAAGATCTTGTGGGTGACTGATTAGTAAATGCCATTTTCAAACCCTAAGACAAAACCAATAAAAATCCATGATACAGGTTACTTTTCTTTTTCTCAAACAAGACCATGGTGAAAGTTTGAAAAAATATATTCATCTCCTTGTACATAGATCTCACAATTAAAAATGTTAATCACAAACATCATCGACTAAGTCGAAACTAAACTAACAGTGCAATAAACAAGACAACACATATAACAAAAGCACGGAAAAATTTTGAACCAAATCTAAAACATGAGAGGTTGGTCAAGGTGCTATGATTCTCACTGTTGGTATTTTTTCTCAATAATTTTTAAATAGAAAGAATTTATGTGCGCCTCTACGGCATAATGATGGACCTACCAACTGGAATTTAAAATCTTCATTTATACACACTATTTTGTGTTCATAAATAAAAAATACCGAAGTTACTGTGAATAAAGCTGGTATTTCTCGTTCTACTATGGAGTTGCAACCTTCAGTTATGAAAATATAATAAATAGGTCAGGCTGTGTTATTTTTTACCTCCTATCGCGCAATTTGGAGATCTATAAGATATATAAGATCTTAAATTGGTTTTGAAGATAATTGATTTCAAGAACAGTTAGGTTAAGACGTGTAAAAATAGTTTAAGATCAGATAAGATCTGTTTCTTCGTTGCATTCAGGAACGATTAAGATGAGTTAAGCTTGTTAAGATCTTGATTTGATCTTCTTTCATCGGTACAATCTAAATACATCTCGATCGCCCTTGAAAACATTTATCTTGTTTGATTTTGATAAACTAAACAGGCCTTGTTCGTCCTTGAAAATGATTTTCTTGAAATACGACTAAATATCTTACATTGTCTTAGAAAAATTGTATTTAGTCTGTCAAGATTGTGATAGGATCAAAATGGCGAATCAAGACCATAACATATTAGCTAGTGATGTCATCTGACTCCCATGTCATTGAATTTAGATTTCAATTTGTAAAAATATTTTCTTAGTCATGGTATTTTAAAACCCTATCATAGAATTTTGAACGACTATGAAGAGCACTTCTGAAATTTAAGGCATTCGGTTATACAAATTAACTTTTTATACACCTAGAGTTTCAATACTCTGTGTTTTCAAATTGACTTTGGGGTAGCTTTACCATAAGGTTAAAAAAGATATAAACCTATTACAGGTTCAATGCAGCCTTTGAAAATTGGTTACCTGTTTGTGCAGTCAAAGATGTTCCCTCGTCCTGTACACAAATATCGCATATGTCCCCCGAACTTTGGATTGCACCTTCTGCAAGAAATAAATCAAAATAATATTATTTGCTGATATAGCAAATACATGTATTTCATTTTTTTGCCAAAAGATCTAGTAATGTCAATTATAGAATCTTTGATTAAAATCGTACATTGACTTAAACATGGGTTATTGTTCCGATCAAAAAAATTCAAATCAAATAGAAAAAAGAAGGGTAACGGGTAATGTGTCAAAAAGACAAGGACCCAAAGGGGAGCAACAACAATCCAAAGCCACCATAAGATCTTCAATGAACGGTGAGAAAACCCCACACCCAATGGCAGGTCGGAGTCGGCCCCTGAATAAAGAGTAATCAAGTTCAGCGAAATAAACAGCATCCTAGACTCCTAGACATAAAGTAAACGAACTAGAAAAAAGACAAGACACACAAGGGCTTAATAAATTTCCTGACTTAGGACAGGCGCAAACCTGCTGCAGCGGAGTTAAACTAGTTTTATTGGGCCCAAATCTCCCCCCTACAGCCAATGTGAAAATCAAAAAACAATCGTAACAACCGTAGAATTCAGTTGGCAACAGGACTTAGTCAATTGTGAAAAATGAAACTGAAAGAACTAAATATACGGACATAAACATGAAATCACAAGAGACTACTAGCAGTTAACTGACATGCCAGCTCCAGACCCATTACCAACTGACAAAGTAAGTTATGTACCCTCAGTATACAGCTTCAACCAAGATCCCTTCCTGTGGGGAGTTTAGCATAATGATTTCATGCATATACCGGAAAACATAACCCGTGTCCATGCAACACAGATTTTAGAAATTTAGAATGTGTTTAGTTAAAATGCAATGACCCTATCAAAAAATCAATGTTAATACCAAAGAAGGCCATACGTAGTGACTTTACGACAATACCGTATTTATAACCCTTATTAATTAGACGATTTATAGGTTTTATAAGTTTGTTAGGCGAGTTTAAGTATTTTTTACTCTTATGTAAAACATTACCGTAAAATAAGGGATGTGAAATACCAGCCTTGATTAGATGTTTACAGGTTGCATTGTATATATGAACTAAGTCTCTTTATCGATGATAAAAATTAGGAAAGGTTTTAACTAGTTTGTGACAACGAAAACCCTGATGTAATAGTTTTTCAGTTATGAAAAGATTCCGTTCATTAAAATCGCAAACTTAATTACATAATCGAGCAAATCGAACATGTTGAGACATGCAAACACCATATGATGGCGCTAATGGAACATCGCCATCCAGAAATGGATAACTAACTATGGGAAAAGAAAAATCGTCCCTTTTATCGTAAATTTTAGTAGCTAATTTACCATTCAATATATCAAAATTGATGTCTAAGAACGGACAATGATGATTATCAGAATTGGCTTTATTCAAAGTAAGTTCTTTAGGGTAGATGTCCTTATAATACGTATTGAAGTCGTCATTATTTAAAGTTAAAATATTTAAATATCGGAAAGTGTTGTTTAACTTTTCAATTAAATGCTGTTTGGATGGGTCTTTGCTGATGTTGGTCATAAACTGAGATTCGTAGCAGTACAAAAAGAGGTCAGCTATAAGTGGTGCACAATTGGACCTGGCAATAAATACAGTTACCGAAACGAATGAATATATTGTCAAGTAAAAATTCAAGTGCTGAAATCATATCAAAACAAGTACAAAGGATTTAGAACATATATATTCACAATAGGATTTTTGAATGCTCATTGAATAAGACGTCTGAATTTTTCCTTTGTAAGATTATGTGGTAAGGTGGTATAGAGGGTAGAGAAATCAAAAACTTTCAAGGGATTCAAAAGGGGCACTATAAGCATTCAATTTATCGAGAACTTCCAATGAATTTTTTTACACTCCAAAAATGATTGACACCACTGTTTTATTATACTTTGTTACAGAAATTTATAACCAGGTTTTAATAGCAGTCAAAGTATTAGTGAGTATAATAGAAATTTTAGTTGTAGAACAGTGACTAGATGACGATATGAATCTAGATTTATATGGCGTTTTGTGGAGTTTAGGAACCCAGTACATAGTTTGAACTGTTTTACTATCAGGTTTAGCCTGTAAAGATGTGGCTGTTAGAAAATGTATGTATGTAATTTCACTTTCCGTTAATTGAGTTAATTGAAAAGTATGTTAACCGGTAATTTCTTTTTGGAGTACTTCTATATAATGTTTACGAGAAACTATGATGATGTTATTAGCAGCCTTATCAGCTGGAACAAAAACAAATTCCTTTCAAAATTCTTTAAGTTTCATTTGGATGCGAGAGGGTTTGTTTTTGTTGTTATGGCGGAAATGTTGTTCAAACTGTTTAATTCGAATATCGACAATTTTCATAATAGCATTAAAGAAAGATTCCAAAGATTTTTTGTCAACGTGTTCACGTTTAACCCAATTATTACAATAAGTCTTAAGTGAGTCGTGGATAGTGTAACGACAATCTCTCCAATTAATTTTAGAAGGTGGCCTATATTTTGGACCTTTCTTTAAGAAATTAATCAGCTCTTTGTCCTGCAAAATGTTGAGATCTCCTGTGATGACATGGGAGCTAGTAGCATAGGCGTATTTGGAATTGTTGCAATTTTATGTAGCAGGCACAGAAGTGTTAGTGTTTATATCTTTACAAACTTTACTGTAATTGAAGACGTACTGCCGGCTGGGTTTCTTGTACACGTAACAAATGATGGGAAGTTCTGTATTTTCGAAATAGCCAAGAATTTTTTCTTGAACCGAATGATCATTTAGAATGCCAGCAATATTTATAAAATATATTCCTTTGTCGATGTATTTTATCTTTAGGAAATGTTTTTTGATGTTGGTCAGAACGATCGATTTTAGGAAAAAGCTTAAAATAGCAGAACGCAATTATTATCTTTGTAGTTTCGTATTTAGGACTAAGGTACGAAATAGCTTCGCATTCATCAAGGATATTGTTTGATTTGGTGGCAGTAATGGAACATAATTTACTTAAAAGTTGATGTCGACCATTGTTTTAGAAATGTTGATTAGATCTGCAACAGTGGTGTTGACAGAATGGAATCTGCGTTTATAACGGTTAATTCTATGTCCATGAGATCGCTTGTTACGTAGAGGTTTAGAA
Source organism: Modiolus philippinarum (assembly GCA_002080025.1). Classification (NCBI taxonomy): domain Eukaryota; kingdom Metazoa; phylum Mollusca; class Bivalvia; order Mytilida; family Modiolidae; genus Modiolus; species Modiolus philippinarum. The sequence continues at coordinate 371,726 of MJUU01018874.1, forward strand.
ACAATATCCAAAATATTTACAGAACTGGTTTTAGAAATATTACCAATACCCATTATACTGTCATTAAGACCTAAAGGATAGACAGTTTGCAGTTTCTTAATCCAATTTAGTTCTGCTTTTTTTCGGGCTTTATTGAATTTTGAGTGAGATTGTCCTGGCTGTTTAGTAACGACTTCCAAAGGTTGATCTGTAATAAGTTTGATATCGTGGTTGTGTTTTTTAAGATGCTGATATATCATACTTTTATACTTATTGGGTCTATGAAAACGATACAGATGTTCCTGGGTCCGCTTAGAAAGATACCGACCAATTTCACCGACATATTGAATTCCACAGTTAGGTTTATTTTATTTAAGAAAATATACAACATTATTAGTTTTTCAGTCAATATCATTGTTAAACTGTACAGAAAATGTGCGACCGTTAACCGTAGACCTCACTGTAGTTTTATTGACGAGGCGTGGGCATGTAAGTCATTTATTTGCACGGCACTTCTCAATAGAAGGGTAACCACGGTTTTTAATATTGAAAACATTAGCAATTGTGACATTTTTAGATAACCGGTTTGGACGATTGAGACGCGTGGAGAACCTTTGATGATTAAGTAATCGTTTTCCGTTCTGAGTTCCATGTATAAGTGTTGTAAAGATTGGAGTGTATCGAAAGGTGTAAAGAAAGATGTCTAGAAAACTGAACCCGAACACTTTAGTGTTAATGTGGGGATAATAGATAATCAACTAGACGATACGAGAAATTGAATGCTATCCATCATAAAGTACCCGACATATACGTAAGAAACGAAAGCAGAAACGAAAACATCGGACAACAATTATCACATGGTGTATCCGGATAGCACACAAAATCTGGCTAAATAACAGAAAGGGGCTAAGTATATGATATTTTTATGTATAATGTATCAAAATGGGGAGTAAAGAGAAGTTGTCGCCCGGACACACACTCCATCAACTGTATATTAAAAGAGCACAGGTCTAAAATCTTGATTGATCTTAATAGTTTAACTCGTCATGATTGTTCATGAATGCATATAAGAAATGGTTCTTATTTGATCTTAAACTATCTTGAAACATCTTGACCTTACCGACATGGTCTGAACAAAATTGTGTCGAAATGACATTCATATGGCCATCGATACTGTCGACACATAAACACTGGCATTAGAACAACTTAAGCTTGAAATATTGACAGTTATTTTACCTTTTTTAAAATAAAGATATGGAAGGTCTTTCTGTACTTTGATTTTTCACTTTTGACAGATAACTTGACAAACATTATTGCTCGTCCAATGCTGATGCTGACTGTTGTGTTGATTCAAAGCCGTTTAGTGTTTCTTCAAACCGTAAATTTTACCTTTAGTTAATTGTCTGTCCGACGTCTTGTCAACATATTTCAGTCACTTCCAAACTTTTCTTGCATAAATATGACTTAAATGTGCTGCAAAAGTCTCTCTAGTGTTGAGTCAATGCTGATTAGCTACTTTTATTTTGAATGTGAACAAGTAAAGAATATGAACTTAATGTACATGGGAACAAATCCCTTTAAATACATGGTAAGATTAAGCAAATGTTGTTTGAATCAACATGAGGCCTTGAACAAAGAGTAGACACTCATAGCAAGTTCAAGAAGGTCCCTCGCACCGTTCTGAGCGAAATTCACTGTATCCCGTTTTATTTTTTCATGGATAACATACCGGGCAAAGTACTCTTGCAAACATTGCCATCTATTGCCCGAGAAAGGGACCTATAGACAATTCAACATATAAACAATCACAGGACACTCATCGAGTTGATTTTAAAAATACTTGGCAAGTGAAAAAGGGAGAAGTGGGCGATATAAATAGACATTAAACGAATACACATAATCATTATATGAACAACGGCTTTATTAAAACTGAACGTCACAATATTGTACCGTCTCTACTGACGACATCGTCCTTAACAACATTTCCCTGAAGTTGCCTTGAATGTTGAAACCGGTAGGAAAAATGATTATGTGTATTGAACTGTATTTTATTGTGTTTTAATATAAAATTGCAAGAAAACGGCATTCTTCATTCGTTTTTTATATATTTTATCTTTGTGGAAGAATTGACTATATATATATAAATGGCCAGAAAAAAGGATTATTTTTTATTGTGCAAAGAAATCCTCACAGGAACAAGAACACCATTACTGACAAAAAAAAAGTAAGTCTCGTCCAATTTTGGAACTTCCTGGTACATGATTTGTACCCGAAAGTTGTATTTTTAACAAAAACTAATGACGTTCCAAGCAAAAAATGTGGACTTCATAATCCTGCAACGTCATATTACGGCGGGAAACATTTTCAAATTGCAATTTTATCGTGATTTCTCGGTGTCACATGACGAGACTTAGAGACCCTATATACAGGCTTGGTCTGTGTGGAAAATGTCTTGTCAGTTTTGACTCAGCGCTGATCGACCCTTCTCAGCTAAAAAAAAATCATTTCTGTTTAAAATGTCTGTCAACTCACGACCTTTTATACCTTTTATACATTGACGAACACGTACATCTGAAAACTAGTTATCATGACAAATTTGATGATTTTGACTACCTCCCAAGCATATGGAGTGTATATTTAGCAATTTATTCGTTACTGAAGAGCTTGTTTTTCATATCGAGCAAAAACATTCTTACAGAAACTGCTCAGTCAGGGACTCTGGACTTTGATTTTATGTTATCTTATGCTTTGTTCCTTCGGTATTCTTCTACAGTTCTCGGCACCAACTGTAATAAACATGTTTTGATACTACCACACAGTTACGGTGCCTTTTTAATGAATATATATTTAATTTGTGTGTTTAACTGAGAAAATAAAATAATACATTTCGCAAACAAAAGATAACAGCCAAAACTACAATGGCCGAAAGCTACAATTACTTGTCAAAATTTACAAGCGAACTGCTCAACTAAATGTTTTTTTTTATTTATTTCATTTCCTTTTATAATCATTTTTTTTTCTTTTTCTTAGAACCAGTTAATTTTATTCCTTTTTTCATTATTAAATTTTAAACAATCGTTTAAGGAAGTATATTTTCTAAAAGATAAGTTGTAACTTCGAGTCGGGTTGATAAGAAATGAAAGAAACAACTGGAAACACCTACAATGGCTAAAAAGTATAATTACATGCCACAATCTGCTAGGGAACTACACAGGAAAACACAAAAAAGACAAAAGACAAACGTAAACAACGATAGGAACTCGGGACAGCCGGACTTGGTACCGGCACTTGCAAAAGCCAGCGGTAGGGTTAATTCGGTTTATGGGTACCCAAACCTCCCCTTTATCTGTCCCGTTTCCCTATAGTATAGTTAACATACGAATAAAACCCAATACAGGTAGACTAATAACTCCATTACCACAATCTTTAAGGGTGAGAATATGACAATACGTAATTTTGAAAGATGGGTCAAGGGTGCTCGCCGCCAATCTGTTGGCTAGCTACAGGCGCCTAGTCTACTGATAAAACACTGTTGCACTACGGAAGAAAAATCAAACTCAAAACTTCTCGCAGGATTTGGTAAAAAATCATCATATATTTCAGTAGACATCAGAAGTATCAGTGAGAGGCCAATATGTATGTACGATTTTCAGGTCACTAGATCTCAAAGCTAATTTAAAGGATGCAAGCAAAGTATCTTGTCAATATCCCCTATTACGCAAAGATTGTAAGTTACGTCCAAGCTTTCTGGATTTCAAATTAGTTTCTGGCATTTTTTAACAACATTATCGTAAAAAAGAGGATTAGAAAAGCCCTAAGTAATTATCTGTTTGCGTGTAGTGCCATATTTAGATATTAAATATTCACATCCTTTATAAAACTTCTTAAAGGTATTCAACAACTTATGAAAACTGTAACCCTGTTGTAAAATTTTTGCTTTGATAGTAAGGTTACGTTCATTAAAATCGTCAAGAGTTGAACGAATCGTACTATTTGAAAAATGTACACCCCGTATGATGAAGCTTGAGGAACGTCGCCGTCAAGAAAAGGGAAATTAGTTATAATGAAATAAAAATCATCCGTTTTATCATATATTTTAGTTATTATTTTACCAGCGTAAATAATGATAGTTAGATCTAGAGAAGGGCAGTAATTGGAATCATTGTCAGCTGCATTTCATTTCAGCTCTTGCAGGTAAATCATGTCTACAAAATCTAAAAACTGGGGATTGTCAATATACCTGCTGTTATAATTGAAAATACAAACAAGATTATCGGTGTTTTGTATGTATTATTCCGTTTTGAATAAAAATGACAATAAAAGTCCGAATTGATCAAAGAAAGAGACCGGTAAGGAAAATCCGTATAACCTTCGACTGAATCAGGGAAACACAATCCAACAGAACATTTTTGGCAAGCCGTCATATTCCCGACTTGAAACGGGCATTTTATAAATAAAATGGTGGGTTAAACCAGGTTTAATGATGCATCAACCTCCCGCTTATATGACAACTAACTATAGCTTGTGTGCCCAGATTGTGTTAAATGGCAAAGCCATAATATTGTCAGGGGGCACTACACCATTTCAACACGCTAATGTTTGACAGACCTCGAAAATAGTACCATAAAAATAGTGCCTTTTGATTTGTAGTGACTCCAGCCAATTGATACATGTTATATCCATGAAGTTTTTTCATGAAGTCTTGTTCGTAAAAGAAAACAGAAAAAGATCTGCAATGAGAGGTGCAAAAATTGTACCCATGGGAATACCTATGACCTATGACCTGTTGAAAAGAAGCATTCAATACACAAATTTGCATTTTAGCATTGATCATTTAATAATTACGTAATGCGTAATAATAAAATATATTAAATTACTATTCCTTAAATCAAATACTAGATATCGAGATGTAAAATGTTTTTCTTATTTGCATTTACTCCATTTCCCTTCATTGTTAATTTTAGACTTGAGTTTGTCTCTCCTGCAGTGTTGAGTCCGGAAAAAGATTCCTCGTGAAAGAGATGTATGCGTCATAAAAATTTCAGTTATGGTGTACTTGTTCTTGAGAAATTTTGGCTTTTTAATTTTTTGTAATTTAAAATTATTTTTCTGACCCCCTGTTTATTATGCCCAAGTCTCATGACTTTGGTATACTAAGTTTTGTTACAATTGACTGTCCTGTGGTTGTTCAAAAGTTGTGTTTATCTTCTACTAGTTTTTTTTGTCTGGAAATGAATGACAGCGATTGTAAAAACCCTTTGCCAGATAAGTTTATGTTTGTTGACGATCCGCATCTATGGTTCAAAGGAAACAAGACATGGATGTAGCGTTGCTAAGCAATGAATTCCGCTCAAACCGGTGCTAGGTTATTATTATTATTATTATTATGGTGCCTTGTTATTAGGTATGAGTTTGGCTCATTGTTGAAGGCCTCATGGTCACTTCAAGAGGAAGAACAACAATAAAAGCCTTGTTCCTTTCTTGGGTTTACCATTTATTTGTAAAGATTTTGTCTCTTTTGCATTTACTCCATATTCCTTCATTGTTAATCGTGATGTGCACATATTTATGAAACAGTCAAAATGGACAGCGCAATCGCGGAGAAAAAAAAATATTCAAAGCATTTTATATTATACTATAAGGAAACAATATAGAAGATGGAAAGGTTCGGTACCCACAAAAACCGGTTTAACCCTACTGCTGGCTTTTGCTAGTCCCGGTACCAAGTGGGGAAATTCCGAGTTGCTATCGTTATTTATATTTGTCTGTAGTCTGCTGTTTTTTTTGTTTTTTTTTGTTTTTTTTGTTTTTTGTTGGTTTTTTGTAGTGCAGTTCACTTGTGATTGTAATTTTCGGTAATTATAAGTGTTAACTGTTGTCTTAACTTTATAATTTCAAAATATATTTATGTTTGAAAACTTCACAAAAAACCTTAAGTTGACTGTAGTGGGTACCTATAATTTTTTATGAATAAAACATGCATTAACAATAGAAGGACACGGAGTAAATGAAAATAAGACAAAGTATTAAAAAATACACGGTTTATCCACGAAATGAAACACGCTTTTATTGTTATTACTCCATCTTGAAGTCACCATTAGGGCTTCAATAATGAATCATTCACATGATATTATTCAAATGAAATAAAACTGCTGAAGGAATTTTACTAACATCACAAACGGCCACCTTATAAATGAATTTGAAAGAAATGTCTTTCGAGGAAAGTTTCAAAAAATATTATGATTATTTATTTCAGAAAATGTCTTCTGTTTAAATTCTGATAAAACAGAAAAAAATAATACTTAAAGAATCAATTGATGAGGTGGTATGAGCGAAAACAGTCCAATCTACAATGTGGGTGAAAAAAAAAGTGTTTTAGATTATAACCTTGCAAGTTTCAGGATTTAAAAACTGATTATGTTTCTGCTAAAAGGATAAAATATTTCACACAAACTCTCAAATGGTTGAATGTTTGAAAAACACAGTTTCTCAGATTTCAAATATCTTATAATTTTAGAAATGAAATTGATTCTATTTTTTTGGAAAAAGTTTGTGTATACTCTTAATATACAAATAGTTTAGTGTCTGAGTGAACTCCAAATGGTATAGTAAGAGCCATCTGAAAGTTTTGTATTTTGTACGGCTGTTTTGACAAAAAAGCTAACTATCCAAATACGAACAAAGTAGGGCTTTATACAGTCATTAAAGTACACAATGTATATACTTCTATCGTTCGACCAAACAAGTATGCCAATATGGTAATTACGAATGACCATAACGGTCTTAAACCATTATATGGCCGGACGCATATATTTTATATATTAATGAATATTGAAGGTGATTATAAACCAACAGTCTTTAAAATTTGAAAATATACCGGCTATCATTTTTTTGTTTCTTTATACACGTTACTTTGTTCCGATAAAATGTTGCTTGATAAGTTATATCTGTTAAAATTCACCCTAAGGTAAACTGATCTTTGATTTTGATCGAAAATAGTTTGTAATTTCCTCTGCAAAAATTTATTTTCAACGTTTCGGAAATTTCAATGCAAAAACAGAGTCTACCCACCATACAGTATACTTTCAGTCGTGATGGCTATTTGTGATGTTGTTATAAGCATATGAATAAGAGAAAGCTGACAGCACCTGAGATCATCTGAACTCGGTTATGAGGAATATCATTAAAGCAAAAATAGTCGGTCGTATTACGATATTCTTTAAAGCTAGCGACTTACGATTGAATGTAATGCCAAAGCATTGGTTATTGTTGCTGTTATAATTAAAATTGAAACATAAAAACCCTGGGGCATCATTGGCAAATCTGAAAAGGAAAGTATATTCCTAAATTTTAATGTTTCCACTGTGTACTACCAAAACGTTGGCCATTTTAGATGTTTTTTTCATATGTATATTTTAGTGTTTTTACTTTCTAATCGTGGCCAACTATACCATTTTTATTTTGTATTATCTAGATTTCGATTTCAAACTAATGGATTTGTCCGAGTATAATCGAAATGATTCCTATCGCTGGGGTTAAATATACGCCATAAAATCCCTACCCGCGGTACAAATAATATAAATGTATGATATTAAGTATTATTTCCGAATTAGCACTAACAATCTTGAAAAAAACAAAACATAATATATTTTTCAGTAAAACTCTCAAAAAACAAAACGTGCAATATTTGCAAGTAAATGTACCATGACTATAAATACAAACGAGAAATATATAACATACTTAGTGTAATGGTACAACGTCTTGTAACAAGTAGAGTCAATTGAATGAGCTATATTACAACCAATCGCGCCAGTGACGAGTAGTGATGCGAATTATTCAACTGAAGAGATCAGATAAAAGTATGTTGGACCATCACTACTCTGTGAGAAACTTTAGAAGCAGTTTAATAAATTTCACCTTGACTTATTTAAGTTAAAAATGGATATACTTGATGTTCGCGACGTCTTGTTTTTGTAGACATGGATAAACGCTCACCGTCGCTCCATTCTTTTATCACCACAGTGATTTGATACATCTTTCTCTATAAAACTAGCTGCACTATCTAGTATATTTGTAGTATTTCAAATGTAGATACTTTAAAGTAAATGTTAGATAAATGAAGATATATTCCTGAATGAAAACGCCGTCACCCTCTACCACCAAAACAAAATTCTGAAAACAATAAAATAAGTGAGAACAGAACTGTCAGTCAAAAATATATGACAACATCTGAAAACAAGGAAACAAAGAAACTACACGAACACGGTACGGAAAAGAAGAACATGAAAAAACACAAACAAACAAAAATGAACCATACGAACCGAATAAAAAACATAGGTGAGATCAGGTTCACCGATAGAGTAAGCATCTCCTGCTTCTTATAAGACACCCGCCGTGTTGAACATATCAACTCCGGTAGTAAAGGCAAATCCGGAGGAGGAAAAACAAACTTAGTGGCGAAGAGAAAGACATGTTGTCATCCGGGAAACAAATATTCCATAGCAGTCCATAAGAATGTTATGTCGACCTTAAAATTTCTGTAGTTATGACTTATAGGTAACATACCCTTGTTTGAGTAGTGTATTTATAAGCAACAGAGCTGTATAAAGATTGATACTGTATCGACCACAGGCCCTTGCTTAGCAAATGAGCTGAGGGATGTGAACTCTTTATGCCGGTAGTTTTGGAATGTTGCTACAAAGCAAAGGGAAGTTGCACTATGAACAGACCAGGAACAGTGATTTTTTCACTGTCATCCACTGTTCTCTGCTGTGATAGTACTGTGAAATATATATTAAGTACTGTCAAGAACTGTGCCAATCGGGGAAGTCATTAACAGTAATACCCAAGTACTGTGATAAACTGTCCAGTACTCTAACAGTAACACACAGTAAAATAGTCTTTACGACTTCTGTCATGTACTGTCCCGGATTGTTACAGTACATGTCAGTTATTGACAGTATTTGGTGTAACTGTCATTCACTGTCCTTGATTGTAACAGTGCATGACAGTTAGCCAAAGTATTTGAAATAACTGTGTTGCACTGTGGCGGATTGTGACAGTGCAACTCAGTTAATAACAGTGATTTTTTACCGTATATGTACAAGTTAATTCCTTTCATCTATAATTATCTAAAATTTTCAAAATCAATCTATTTTTATAGATAAATTGTAATAGTGTTCATGGATATTTATTTTTTTAAATGTATTTAAAAAATAAACTATTTTTTATCTTTAGAATAACTCAGTTGCCAACATTTATTTTACAATATGTTTGTTTGTTTGTTTGTTTGTTTTTTAATTTCCAGCCGCAAAATTGCAGATAGATAGAACGGTAACATAGAGATTACATACGAAACTATGTGACATTTAAAATTTCCGGTGATGGTCTCAGAAATATCTGCATTCGTACGTTATTTACTCATTTAAAAGGAAAGTTTCGCGTTTAATTCACTAAACTTGTCAGCACCATAAATATATGTATATCCGATATTTAATTGCTTTTAGGGGACGACCATTTGAATTTTAGGGTGTGTGCTTTTGGAGATTTCGCCTACAAAAAATATTCGTTTTCATGAGAATTTCGAAAATTATTTATTCATATCAAAATAATTTATTTGCATTTGCATTAAAAATTTATTCTTTAGTTCTTCAAATTAAAATTAAATTCCACTTTTTCTTAGAAGTAGGTTTGGAATATCTATTTTAATTGGCATAAAGATTAAATTATTCATTTACAAAGTCCCCCCTCCCCTGAATATGAATATCAAATCGTCAAAACCTTAGCAGCCAAGATAGGTTTAGTATTCTACGAATTATTTATTAGTTTTGCTGATTACAGGTCAAAAACTTCACGGTCATTTTCCCAAAGCATAGTTTAGTTAGCTCGAAAACCGACTTATAAAACTTTTTACTGTATTAAAAATTATTATCTAAAAGGAAATAATTATCTCCATTCATTCTCGTACATGGATACAGATCTGACAGAGTGTTTATAATCTGCAAAGGGATATGAATATTTTTTTTATTTAGACGTCGACAAGAGTGTCTTGTTTTGCGGGTTCTATCGTGAACTTATAAGATTGTTGTCTGGTGTACATTTACTCCATATCCCTTTACGTGTACACAACAAAAATACATCAAAAACCAATTCACGATGTGAATTATAAATTGTCACACTAATTTCTTTTTTACAAAGAAGTATGATCATTTATGAATTTGTTCCTACATTTGTATGTTGGGTCATTTTCAGAATATGCTCAGATGTTGCCGAAAATCGAGTAAGGTGGTCTCTAGTAAATACTTCTTGAAAATAAAATTAATATATGCTACACTTGTATGTTTTCTAGATTATTAGCAGTCGAACATTGCCGTAAATAGCTTTTTGTGTCCATTTTAGCTATTTTACAGTGTTTGAGAGGTTAGTACAACACAAAATACACCAAGAACCAAAACTTATTTTTTTTGGTTATGAATGAATAAACATTTGGCCTTCCAAACAGAAGTTAGTTTTTTCGGTTCTGAGTGTCCTATACAACGAATTTCAACAAAAACCTAAAAAAACTGTCAAAATTGTATATAAGTGGAAAGTTCAGTGGCTGAATCTGTTATCTAAATGTATGGAAATGCATTCGATTCGATTTTGTTATGACAGTGTATGTAACAGATGACCTGTTACCACAGTTTTCGAGAAGATTTTATGCATTTGAAAAATTAGTATGCTGAATGAAATAAATTTCCGTGTAAATAGACATACTTCTTTCTTTGTACATGTAGTCAATTTGTGTAGAATGGTGTAGGAAATTATCTCAAATATAGACCTCGTTTTGCGTAGAAATAATAATGCAAAATATTTTAGTTTTTTATATAGAAGTGGATATCATATATTCATTTGTCTCAAACAATGTCAAACAACAACACTGAGAACCACTTATGAACCATTAAGAAAGCATTGAATTATCTGTTGTACCAAATTCAAAAATACTGAGCCTTTGTAAAGAAGCATTATTTATATAACTAATAAACTATAGACACTATGTATTAATGTATTCGCAACATCCATTAAATGCGGAAAAAATAACAAACCAATTGCAAAAATATTGTCTTTACAGAGCAAGCAACAGTGTTCATAAATTTTACCAGGGTACTTATCGGAGTGTGTACTCCAGGTTATAGATAGCGATTAATTTATCACTTTGAATAGATTTTATATGTTCATTTAGTGGGTTTCATGCCTATCTTAAATTTTATGTGTCAGAAATAAACAATAAATATGTAAAAATGGTCTCCTTCAGTATCTTGATAATAAATAAATAGCTGTCCTTTAATTATGTGGTTTACTGAGATGCATGACAGGGAAAATATGAGGGTACTCCAGAGAAATTTGTTAGAAAGAAATTAACAATGAATAGGCTATACATTTTGCTCGTATATCCTTGGCTATGATATGTCTGATATATCTCATCGAGACCTTTGCCAGTGCAGCTCCATGCAAATCATGACTTGGTGGACACTAAAGCCATTTTTAAAAATATCTATATAAAAAAGGTCATGCTTTCTGTTTTTAAGGGGTGCTTTGATTGGAACTGAGTATGAAATTTAGGTGCCTTGATTTTATTCAAATCTTCAGTTCAGTGAACAAACATTCTGTGCATATTTTGCATTCACTAGGCTAGCACCCTTTGTAAGTTTGTTGAAATAAATAAGTGGACGTTTTCTTGGAAACAAACACACAAATTTGACTTTATTTAGCCAAGGACCATTTAAACACGTGTAAATCGATGTCCCCTATTTATAATTAGTACAGGTAATCAAATATACTTGTTTTATGATCTTGTTAATTTGACACAGCTGTAATGTTGATTGCATTGATAAACAATTTTCAACAGTACAAACGTGTAGTACTTTCAGTAAATGACCATATTTATAGATGTGTTGGTGTACAAACTCGTGTGCTGTGTTGTCAATAACTATGCATATGACATAACTTGCATTTTGAAGTCTAAAGTAAAGATGTTTTGTTTTCCGTATAAATGCTCTGTTAATATGACAAAAAATTACAAAGAACATATCGTTTACTCTATAATACTACAGATATCAGTACCAGTTACCGTTAACCTTGATTGAAGCAGTTTCATTTTATAATAGAGTCGGTAATTCTATTTATGTTATCGTCGCCAGTGTACAACACATCGTGTGGTTTCGGCATCGTCACCAGTGTGCAATAAATTGTGTTGTGCATCTTCAGTCACAACATGGCATTATCATAGCAGAATCCCTGCTACATAAATTATGTACGCACGGGAAATTTTACGCAAAATTTTGGGATGATATTTCGGTATATCGAGGATGCAATTCAAGTCCAACAAAATACAATGAATTTGTAATTCGTCAATACAAACCTAAAAAAATTATGTGTACACGTGTAATGCTATAAACAACTGCAGCAAAGTCTAAATCGATGTCAATTGTCCGTTCGGGTGTCACCAAGGGACATACTGTTTACTTGAAGCGTGTTTCGCCATGAATGAAATCAAGACTGAATATGAAAAAGAATCATTTTGCTCATCTTTTTTTTTCTTTATATATTTTCTGAAATGAAAATGATTTAATTGCAGTCTGCAACAAAAGACAATTCAGTTCAATAAAGTAACTTTCGAAAATTTAATCACTCTGGAATCTGTCCACAGCATAACTTGTAGCTTTACATAGATAAGGAACCTATGTTTTCATACTAATTTCAATTTCATATTTAGGACAATTTTTTCGATATCCATTGCATTTTTTTTCATTAATACTTGCCACTTTAGGGGTTAATCGTCCTGCATTTATTCTGATGGAAAATGTCCACAACAGGCTTTTTCAGCAGAAATGTTTAAAGTAACATTCACGATTCCATTTCTTTCGCTTATGTTTTTTAAACATGCCTTTTTGCCACATTACCATGTTTAACCTTTTTTGTAGTTTGTATTGATCACTTTCATACAAAGTTCTGAACCCGGCCTTCAAGCTTTTCATATTCAAGCAGTTTTCGAAGGCTACAGGGCTTATATCTGTTGACCTAGACGTTATTGTTTTGTGTATTGCTGGTTCCCAACAATACGGGAAATGTTTTATGTAAACATCTTGTAGAAATAATTGATATATTATGGTGGTCATGATGTGAAAAATTAAAAACTTTTCTGCAATCAAGGATTTGTAAAAATTGTTGCTACAATCTGCTTGCAATCATGCTTGTGTAGTACAACTACTGCGCCTCTGTATGTCTTGCTGATTCAGTTACAACCAATAATAAATAAATCGATTTCGTGTAATAAAACAAATAATCATTTTTTTTTGTTTTAATTTATATTCAACTTTATACCATCAAACACCAAACATTATAGAACTATTTCAAGTATGCCTAGTGTCAACGGGAAATCGATGTGTATTCCGCTTAAATTTTAATTGAATGCATTTTTATTTTTCGTAATACTTCAAAAAATGCTGAAATACAAAATTATAGGAATGAAAATAAAATATAGCGATAATATCATTTAAAAAAAGTTGTATAAACGTGAATATATATGTATGCCACAAGTTTTATGCATTTTTAGATTATTTTTATTTATTTCATAAAATACATTTCAGTTTGAATAAACATCGCAACAATGTTAATTGCTATGTGTACACGTGTCGGAAGGTGCTCAGGTAAGTTTGTCAGGTCACCTGTGCTGTGTAAT
>MJUU01018874.1:388991-400932 GCA_002080025.1 Modiolus philippinarum
TAGAAAAAAAATTCTGGTCCTGATTTTTGCCAAAATAATTTTTCTGACAGGCATCATAGTTGAAAAAGTAATCTGGCTCTGACTTTGTCCATTAGAAAAAAAAAGCCTGGCATAGTGTACAGCGGGAAAGATAATCTATCCCGTGGCGGGCCAAAAAAATTTCCTGGCTCGGGTAAAAATCCAAGGCCCCCCTCCTAAAATTCAAATGGTCCTTGCCTTATTCTTTAATACAATTGAAATGATATAGTTTCGTTGACTTTAATATTTTCAATAGACGTTATCTTTTTTTTTTCAATTAACACACCCGATTAACATGTACATCCCTGTATCATGTTATTTTTCCAATAAACAATGTCACCTGTGTAATAAGGTGTAATAAGGTGTGAAATTTAAATTGTCCACACGTGGCTACAATAATTTATGTTTCGGTGAAATAAAATATTTGTATAATTTTGTCTGAATAAGCTGAGAATGTGGTCAAATATTTTTTTGCTTCTTTTAGTACCAACTTCCAACTTAATGTTGACATAAATTCTCTACTCCGGCCGGGAAATTTAAAATTTTTGGTTCATTATTTATTTCTATTATATGTCTTTTTGGAATAATTCTGTTTTACTTTTAATTAAATAATCCAGTATAAAAGTTGTGGAAATAATCAAATTAAAAGCTGAAACTTAGGTATTAATATTTCTATTTGTTATTTTTAACTATTAGTTTTGAATTCAGAAAAAGAGAGTCTATATATATATATACATTTACATGAATCTAACACAAATACGGTAATACTGTGATCGACTGTGACTGCCTGTCACAATCCACCACAGTGCAGGACAGTACAAGTGGAACTGTAATTAACTGACATGAACTGTAAACATGACAGTAGTCGAGACTGTCATTTACCGTGAGTAACTGTTACAGTACTGGACAGTTAATCACAGTACTTTGGTAGTACTGTTAATAACTGTCCCCAATTGTTACAGTTCTTGACAGTAGTTTATAGGTTTTTCACAGTAGTGGGACAGGAGATAACAGTTAATGACAGTGACAAAATCACTGTTCCTGGTACGGACAGTACTTTATTTGGTTCATAGTGAATTGGCTATTGAAAAGTGAAGACATGGGAATGTCATACAGCCGTGTTCCTATCGTTATTTATGTTTGTCTCTTGTTTTCATTATTGTTTTTCTGGTGCAGTTTGCTTGTAAATTGTGGCATGTGATTGTAGTTCCTGGCCATTGTAGGTGTTTGCTGTTTTCCTGTTTTTGTAATTGTTTGTGTATCTCTGATTTAAATTTCAAAATGAAGGTCAGGAAACGAGGACTACACGGAAGTTTATGTAGTATCCTTAATTGTGAGCTCTTTTGAATAGATACGATGAAGAAAAACTCCAAAGCGGGGGTTGTTTAGTGGACTGAAAATGAATGATAATACGGAAACCCTGTAGCACCTTCTGAAGTGAATTACAATATAATTATATTGTCTAAATTTCAACTTTTAATGACTTTTATGAGTACTAGATGTAGTAACACTGAAAATATTGAAGACATAGAATATATATTTCTCAACGACAAACAGTTCTGAAGATACAAAACATAGTATATTCCATGATTCAAACACTAAAACCTTTCATTATCATTTATATTTCTTAGGGAAAAACATAATAAATTGCTTAGGTAAAACACCAACACTTTGTAAAAGCACGAAAAATACTAGATGGAAAAATCTTAAATAAATTTCCTCATTCTACATAAAATTTTGTACCATCACTAACAATTCTGAAGAGAAAAAACATAGTACATTTCTTAATTTAAACGTTGAACAATGTGACACCAATGAAATTTAAAAGACACAGAAAATTTATTTCTAAACTGAAAACCGAAACACACTTTCAACTCCCAACAATTCTGAGTAGAAAAACAATTCCTAAATGAAAACACTGACAATTTGTATTACCAATAGCAATTCTTAAGTGAAAAAAAATTGTGAATGCAAACATCGAAACCCTGTACCAACACTTACAATTTAGGTAAAAAATATGAAAAATTTATAAAATATTTCTAACTTAAAGCATCCAAATCATGTATCAGCAATAATAATTCTGGAAAGAATGTTACAAATGTACACATATATATTAATAAAAATATATATCAATAAAATCGATTTACCTGAAGACAACAAAACTACCTTCAGTTTTGAAACATTCTAATTGTTCCGTATCGGGTGGTATTGTGAAAGTAACAGTGGTCGGTGAGTCAAAAGCAATATTTCCAGCTGAAATATTCCCAGATTCTAAACTATAATTATTTCCTCTTAGTCCACATGGCAGTCTACACGGTGTCTGTTGTACTGAGCAAAAAAAAATATATATATAGACAAGAACATTATGAAGATTTTGTTTTATTTTAAATAATAAATAGGAATATGAACAAGATAACATCTTATTATTATTTTTGCCATTCGTCTTCATTCCTCACGTTTTCACGCAAATGTTCCTTTCTAGCGATGTGAGTTTCATTGTTATTGCAGAAAGTTTCATGCATTTTAGATTAAATTGAATTGTGTTTTGTACGTTAGCAACTATGGTCTGCAAATGTTCTCACTGGTTATGGAAATTGTATTAAGCTCCCGTTTAATTAAATTGTTATATCGTTTAAAGTTATGTTTTAGAGGGAAATGCGTAAAAATATGAAGCGTTAAAAAAACATTGCCGATGCAATCACGAAAAAAAAGGAACGTAATTTCTTTGATAAACTTACAAATATGGAGGATATTTCTATTGAATCTTTTTATGTCAAAGACATGAAGAGTTAAAGCTCATGCCTTGTAGAAATCTCGAGAAAACAATGAAAGAGTCATGAAAAGATATTGGGTAATTGTACATGAGCCAAAGTCTCTATAAATACATGGTAGAACCCAACAAAGGCACAACGCCTTTATTTGCTATTCTTTATCTTACTTGAAATCGCCATGAGGCTTGTTTTTTTAATCGCCAGTCATTCCTGCACCAAATATGAATTGTGGGATGTAATGTCATAAGCTAGCATTCGAATCATTGAGAATATCTATAGGGTCTGTAAGTCTCGTCATGGGACAGCGTGATTTTACCATAAAATTAAAATTCGAAAACGTTTGCCGCTAAAATATGACGTTTTCAGATTTGTGACGTTCAAATTGTGCTTGAAACGTCTTACTTTTTTATAAAAATTGTAACTTCTTGGTTCACTTTAAGTTCCCGGAAGTTCGAAATTGAACGGGACTTACAGACCCTATTCTGCTAAAATTTCGGAAAACCGTCATTTACATTGGACTGCGCTTTGAGATATGTTAAGTCCAATATAAAACCTAACGTTGAATGTCAGTGAAAATGATATGTTTGATGTGAATGATCGAATAAACATTCCTACAATCATTTCCTGCTTTTGTCTTTCGTTTTGTTACTCGTTTCTTGTTTTCAGTGAGATAAAGCCGAGAAAATTTCACTGGTTTAAATCAAATTGGTTATAACAAATTCATAATCATGTTAAAACTAATTAAAGAATCTCTCATTTGGATTTAATTAATCGGTTTTTTTTTTGGTTACAACAAATTTAAAAATCTATAAAATAAATTGAAAAAAATATTTGTTATTACAAATTCTAGAATACTCTATAAAGAATTGTATTTGCTCTTAAGGATTTAATTCGTAAAACAAAGTGTTGAATTCATGATAATGATATTTTGAACCAGATCAATCTGTTATTAGATTGAATGGAATCAAATCCCGCAAACTACATTTATTGAATGGCTGACTCTCAGTTACAACAGCCTCGAAATTTCTCCAGAACATGATTTTCAAATATTTCTCCTCAGCAGCGAATGAGATTTATAACGAGATAATGATCAATTATTGAATACTAAATTTCGAACGAATCTCGACCTCGAAAAAGAAGGGTTTGCGCAAGAAACCCTGAAATTCGAAAGGAAACTCTAGTACTTCTATACGCATAGATAATTGGTTTTCGGGGTAAAAACTTAATACATGTATATATACATGGGAAACCCCTTTTATCGATTTTATTATAACTGTCGCATGCAATAAATCTCAACTTTATGATTTTTTTAGATCCAATTTATAAAACAACTTGATGGCACATAATAAAAAATTATCCCGAATTAAGAAATTTGAACATTTCATCCGATACTCACAATTCCAAAAGTCCGTTATAACATTTTTTTTATTTGTTAAAACAAATTCTGCGATTCGTTATAGCGAAGTCTAAAATTCGTTATAATTTATCTAAATGAATTTTTAAAAAAATTCTCTAAAGAATCATATCCGTTATAACAATTTCAAAATTTACTATAAGGGAGATGGCATTTACACCATATCGCATACTATCGATATCCATATTGTTGCATATTTTCAGTATATTTGTCCCAAATTTGGGTACTAGATGATATTTACATCATATCGCATACTATCAATATCCCTACTGTTGCATACTTTAAGCTAATTTGTACCCATTTTGAGTACTAGGTGGCATTTACACTATATCACATACTATAGATATCCCTATTGTTGAATATTTTCAGTAAATTTGTATTAAATTTGAGTACTTAAGGTGTCTCAGTGGTATTATTTCGCCATTTTTGTCTAATAATTGTTCATTTAGGTTTCATTCATTAAGAAATTTAACAAAATAGTTATTTAAAATGAAAAGAAAGTTCAAATATATTTAACATTTATATTCCTAATCATTTTTAAAACATTTTCCTTACAAAAACGTGAGCTAAAACACATGAGCTTTAAATCTGTTGCTGGATTTACAGAACACAGAAATTATTCAAGGGAGATAATTTGATATAATATTTAACAAAGAAATCACTAGAGAAATTAACATTTTGCAATTTTCCTCTCTTATTTCATCGGTGACCCCTAATTTTTATTTTTTTATATTTAAACTACATAATGGTAATTAAACACAGGCAAAGTATGAAAAAATTCTATTATAGATTTTTCAAACTATCCTCTCACCTGATCATGTTTCCTATCATTTCTATGTAATATCCTGAAATTTTCAATTTCAGATTTTGCGCTTAAATGCACGGTGACCCCCAAATTTTATTTCACATTTCGAACAATAATACAATTATGTTTCTACACAGAAAATTTTACAAAATTCTATAATAGGAAATTAATACCCTGCAGACACCTTAATGGCATTTACACCATATCGTATACTATCAATATCTCTATTGTTGCATATTTTCAGTAAATTTGTACCAAATTTGAGTACTAGATGACATTTTCATCATATCGCATACTATCAATATCCTTATTGTTGAATATTTTCAGTAAATTTGTACCAAATTTGAGTATAAGATGGCATTTACACCATATCGCTTACTATCGATACCCCTATTGTTGCATGTTTTCAATATATGTGCACCAAATTTGAGTACTGAATGACATTTACATCATATCGTATACTATAGATATCCCTATTGTTTAATATTTTAAGTAAATTTGTACCAAATTTGAGTATTAGATGGCATTTACACCATATCGCATACTATCGATATCCCTACTGTTGCATGTTTTCAGTAAATTTGTACCTAATTTGAAAACTAGATGGCATTAAAACTATATCGCATACTTATGATATCCATTTTGTCGCATGTTTTCAGTAAATTTGTACCAAACTTTAGTACTAGATGGCATTTACTCCATATCGCACACTATAGATATCTATATTTTTGAAACTTTTCAGTATATTTGGATCAAATTTGAGTATAAGATGGCATTTACACCATATGCCATGCCATCTAGACCCATATTGTTGCATATTTTCAGTAAATTTGCAATACATTTTAGTACTAGATGGCATGTACACCATTGATAGCCTTGTTGCATCTTTTCAGGAAATTTGTATCAAATTTGAGTTACAGCAGGTAAATTTCATTGTGACAAAATACTATATATTATGCATACGCCATTTGTTGCATGGTTCAGACAAATGTGTGCCAAATTTGAGTTTTAGTTGTCATTTACAGCAAATCGTACCAAATATGAGTGTTTGTGTATGAGTATATATTTCTTGTATGTTTTAGGGAACATTATGCCAAAGGGAAAATATCCGTTTGCGCACTGTGAATATTAGGACATCAATACGTCATATCATAAAATATTTTTTCTCTCAAGTTTTCGGGATAGTAAAATTGTTGAAGTTTTTGTAAAATTTAATGAAAAATATGTTTCACGAACAATCTCGATCCTCACCATGTCCACGAACTTGATTTAATTGTCAATCGGCTTTCGGCGGAAAATATTCATACATTAAAAATACAAATTGGAAAAATATGTGTTTTCTATTCAAATCTTTGGTTTTAGTAAAAAAAAAAAACAAAATAAAAAAGGTATGCGCTTTTCGTCACTACATGTTTTTGGCGTTTTCGGCTTATAATTATTATTTATGGTTGTAGAAAATATATCATTGCTTTATCTGAAAACAAATATAAGGTTAACATATTTTTAAAAATGTATTTCACCTCGATTGCACCAGTTTCGTTCACATCGTGTCGCTCGATCGTGTACATTGAATATCGGTATGGTCCAGGGTTACAGAGTACGAGTACGGGTAATGGTGTATGGTATATGGTGCATAGTGTATGGTGTATGGCTCATAGTGTATGGTGTAAGGTTCATAGTGTATAGTGTATGGTTCATAGTGTATGGTGTATGGTTCACGTTGCAACACCATACACCATTACACCATACACCATGAACCATTGAACCATACACCATGCACCATTGGACCATACACCATTACACCATACACCATTACACCATACACCATAAAATGGTTATGTTTTACCCTACAAGTACTGTAACAGATTCTAGTATTTGGTGTAACAAATTCAAAAATATTTTGTATAGGTCCTTTATGGCCTAACGTAGTTTAGAGTTGGCTAAATGGTATTCATTAATGGAAATTTGAATAAGACGCTCTTCTTTCTCTTTGAAAACAAAACTATGCCCTAGTTCCAACAATATTTTAAGCACTTGCGAATATTATAAATATACTGCCTTCAGTGGAGGATGTTATGGTAGATTACCACTCGAAGAAAAAATATATCACATGCAGAAAAATATCAACGAGACAGCGTCGAGGGTGATATTTTCTCTTCATGTGATATTTTTTAAGTGTGGTAATTTACCATAACACCCTCCACTGAAGGCAGTATGTTTTTTATTATACTGAATACCTTCCTTTCACCATATTACAGAATAAATACAAATGTAATATGGTTTCTCATGAAAAAATTAAGTGTTTTTAGTCAAGAATATTATATGAATTACAACATCTGAACACACATTTTGTAAACTCTATGATGGGCCAAATAGAAGATCAAAACGGGAAAATGCTAAAATTAAAAATGAAGTTATTCTTGAAAACAATTAGTATAATGCTTTGATTTAGGATTTTATGGCACTGTTGGTTGAACAACAGTTTGCATGTTTTGGATAATTGCAGAATTCACATTTGAAACCCTTCGAACACAGTCAAAACATTTTTTTTTCTGCCAGATATTCATGGCACAGAGGCACTTGTTTCATAAAAAAATGTCTGTCCCTCCTTCTCTTCTTCCTGAGAGGGAGGCACTGGCATTTTATATGAAACAGAAGAGAGGAAGGGATTTGCATTTTTTTATGAAACAAGTACATGTATAAATATAAATTTGCTGGTCTTCCTCCGGCGACAGCACGTTTGTTTCTTAGAGTTGATGTCTTTCGTAACTAGAGATTATTCAGCTGTCTCAAAAGACAACTCTGCCAATACCATAAAGTATGTTAGCGACAGAAACTTACATAAATCATGAAAACGAAAACTCTCTGCTTCGGCTAAAGTCAGAAAATAGAACTAAATACTAATCGGTAAATCTCAGGGTGATATTTTCCGAGTTCGGCAAACTTCATTCTCAGCATGTGATATTTTCGTTGCTATGCAAAAATATCACATGTTGCTAGGGAAAGCATGTCATATTTTTGTTCCTACGCAAAAATATCACATGTTGCTAGGGGAAGACGGAGCAAACAAAAAATATAATAAAAAATACCACATTCAGGAGAACCAATCAAATAACTGGATTTTATCAGAATTTTGCATGAAGTATAATAATTGTTTTTTTTTTGTATACCAACATAATATTTCCCGAAGAAAGCAACCAAACGTAAGCGAGCAATAAATTTCCATATTGCACTAGTGCAAATATGACTATAATTTCATGACGTCATCGACAACAAAAAATCCTTTTTAACAGAAATTTTAGCTTTGCTATACATTAAAAGGATTATTGCATGAATATTGGAGAACATTATCCCTCGGAGAATATATATTGCACTCGCAAGCTCGAGTATAAATATAATGCCCTTGAATGAAGATAGTAGGATAGATTAACACACGAGGTAAAAAAATTATCAACCGACACGAAGAGGAGGGTGATAATTTTTTCACCGAGTGTGTTAATCGCCCTAACATTATCATCCAAGGGCAATATGATTTTTATTATACTGAATGCCGAGTTGCAAAAGCGTTAAAACAATAACTAGAACAAGAACATTGAAAAAAAGTATTGCATGTCACTAAGTTGTTTTTATACTATTTCTCAAGTGGGAATAATAATAGGTAAACTTCGGTCGGAGCAGGTGTTAATTTTCAAGATCGGCAAACTTCGGGCTGAGCGGGTGTTAATTTTTCAAGATCGGCAAACTTCGGGCTGAGCGGGTGTTAATTTTAGACATTAACACCCGTTGCTATGGATGGGCGGGGCTAACTAAGGATTAGTCAAATTAACAAAGGCAGCTTGTCCAATGAAATTAATGGATAATGAAAGAAATTTACATAAAGTATAATAAGATAGATTAACACACGAGGTAAAAAAATTATCACCCGACACGAAGAGGAGGGTGATAATTTTTTCACCGAGTGTGTTAATCGCCCTTACATTATCATCCAAGGGCAATATGATTTTTATTATACTGAATGCCGAGTTGCAAAAGCGTTAAAACAATAACTAGAACAAGAACATTGAAAAAAAGTATTGCATGTCACTTAGTTGTTTTTTACTATTTCTCAAGTGGGAATAATAATAGGTAAACTTCGGTCGGAGCAGGTGTTAATTTTCAAGATCGGCAAACTTTGGGTTGAGCGGGTGTTAATTTTCAAGATCGACAAACTTCGGGCTGAGCGGGTTTTAATTTTAGACATTAACGCCCGTTGCTATGGATGGGCGGGGGTAACGAAAGATTAGTCAAAATTAACGATTGCAGATTGTCCAATGAAATTAATTGATAATAAAAGAAATTTGCATAAAGTATAATAAAAAATTCTACTCGTAATATTCATGCAATAACCCTATATTACAAAAGTTCTTACATTTTACATCTTATAACATTGCTAAATATTATTATCAAAATCATCAATCTGAAACTCTCCTATTGCCAAATGTAGACTCACCATCTACACAGTATTCTAATATGACGCTCTTATTTTGTTACGTGAAAAATTTTTGCTCTAAATTCAATGTGCACGTACAGTGTATGCCCCCTTGTATAATATCAAATAATCTTTTAGGTACCCCATGCATATTTCATTTACTGTATATTTTGTGCAAAAAAACTTTAAAATAATGAATCACCAAAATAGCTGCATCAAACTATGACAATTTAGAAATTAACAAATGTTACCGACTTTAACATTTGGAACTGAAATTGACATGACCGTAACCTAGCGAGTGTCTTCTTGTTATGAAATATTATCAATGTTACATATCATGCTTTTTTATTCGAATATAAATTTCTTAATTGTCAACATAAATGAAATTATATATTTATGAGTTTTATTCCTTTTCTTTTTTTGACTCAAATATAACTTAACTTAGCAGTCATATAAATCAGAAATAACACCAGCTCACACTCCTATCCCTTTTGATTTTAGAATATCCGTATTAAATATTTTGATAACAGATTAAGCTCATAAGCGTATGAGCCACTTGTTTTAAATTAAAAAAAACACAGATATAGATTTCTCCTTTGTATGCAGTTTTCCGACATATTTCTAGTGTCAAAAACAACATTGTCCTTTCAAAGTCGCTTCGAATTTTCAAAACATATTAGAATTGAAATAGATTATTGCAATTGGCTATATGCGAATTACTACATCATGTACATGGTACATGTACATCATTTTATACTTCACTCTAACTTGGTATAAAATTTTGAGGCTTACCATGTTCTAATTCACATAGAGACCGCTTTCAATGATCTATTTCTTAATTATATTATCAGTCATTATAACGGTATTGGTCGTGTCTAATGTTTGCAGTTTAATCCACATGGCACCGTATGTTGCTCTCCCTAGGGTCTATTTCTCGGAATTATTTTCTCTAGTATAAGTAATTGTTGTAAAGAAACGGCAGTGGAATAATTCTACTGGCGTTGTTAAAACATGAAACCATACCGGTGCTGAGAGCTATCTTAAACTCACTGAGGTATTTGCGAAGTCCATTATTATTGTAGAGACTTTCTTTTAATTTTTTATGTTTAAATTGCCCGGAGGTCTCATTTGTCCAAAAAAAAATTATGTTGCAAATAAAACATATGAATGTCACAACTGACAGACGTTATATTTTGATTATGAACGTACCCAAATAGGGCTTATAAGTCTCATATATTATAATTTCATTTATACTGCCTTGTATAGAAATCTCCGTTCTGATTGGCTACGAGTACTTCCGATCATTTCAGTCACTGTGTTTTATCAGTCAGTAAAACTACACCATCGTGTGACTCCTTGACAACGACAAAGTAAACAAAGACGGCGGAGTAATCTAGACAAGAAAATGGTGCATCATCCACGAATTCCATTAAGTTATCTTGCGGAAAAATCCACGTAACATTTACGGAATGTAAATATAAGTATTGAATGCAATATTTTGTTATTTTATTGTCGTGTAAAAGCGTTGACCGCGCTTCAATCAAAATGTGCGACGGTCCACGCTTTTACACTCCAATAAAACTACAAAGTATTGCATTCAATTCTTTATTGAACATTTCCAAAAACATGAATTGCTCCATGAAGTTGTATTTTGTACGAAATTATATGACGTTTCGAACAAACATTTAAACGTCATTATGAGCCAACGTCATGTTTTTAAGGGGAACTTTTTTTCAATTACAGAGGAACCTGTCTGATCAGACAAACTACAGGATGGCATCATATAAAATGTGACGGCTTATTCAGGAAATCGAATTACCAATGTTTAAAAAGCTTTAAAAAGCTGTTTTTGGGACCAAAAAATTATGTTTACAGATTTGACAGGATGTGGGAATACTCAGGTGTCGGATTAGAAAGGTTTCACTGTGTCATGTTATACGTCAAATTCTGATTTCAAATTGCGTGACGTACAAACCATATTGATAATACCTTTATTGTGTAAAATTTCAAAACTTGGATACTTGAAGACGACGGAATTTAACGCTCATTCAGGATGCTGGCAATAAAATTAATATTAAGGACGTCTGCTGGCCAATTTGAAAATAAATGGGATTTTAAATATATGTGTTCCAGAAAACTGAAAATAGAAGTATTTTTAAGAAAAAAAAGATAGGATTGCGGATTATTGAACTTCTCTGAATTTTTCATTTATCCATGAGCGAATGTGAAAGAATAAATGGCAATTGATAAAATTTTGTCATGAATATGAAAAAGAAAGGAAATGGGGTAAATGTCAAGGAGACAACATCCCATACCTAGGTTAAAACGACCCAATACAAAGCATCTAGGGGTCACCGTACGGTCTTCAACACAGTGAGGAATCTCACACCAAATAGCAAGCCCTAAATGGCCCCAAAAGGGTAAAAAGTGGATAAATTAATGGAAACAAACCACATCCAATGACC